>JAIEZT010001390.1:33400803-33613303 GCA_019594935.1 Periophthalmus modestus
AGGAGGACTTTGAATCCATCCAATGATGCGTGAATTTGCCGGGGCTGTCGAGGGCACAACCGCGAGCGCAGGCATACTAAGAGATTGTCATGGCTTCGACAGTGGCCCTTTTAGATGGATGCAGAGGAACCGGGACGTGTACAGGCCTGCGCTCAAACCCAAACAGAGGACAGATTAAAAACAACTGCAGGTTTGTTTAGCACTTTTTCGAATCAAGCCTGTGGAAGCGTTAGTACGGGGGTTATGTTCGGTGAATGGGTGGTTTGGTTGGAATGATCTAGTTTATTCCTTGGACGCCGACGGGAGTCTAAGTTTGCCTGCCAAGGAAGATCAAAAAGGCTGTCCGCACCAATATACCAGAATATTCCCCTAAAAACCATCATCATTTTAGCTGTTCATAGCTTTTTCTTTTTTACAAATTTCAAACCTGCTGCTGGACGGTTTTGCCCCAGTTTTGAGAATGTCGGGTCAAATACAAAGGGCAGATTCTGTGCGATAAAAGTGGACATTATGTAAGTTTTTGGAGGTCCCGGCTTTCGACGATGGAAATAAAAAGTTCAAACTGTACTTTGGAGCTGTATCTGTGAAAATAGACAAGGTTTTTTTTTTTGTTTTATAGCCAGAAGAATAATATTTCCCATCGAAACAAGGGGCAATAAGAGGCAGGTTTGTGGAGATGCAAGCCCACTCACAGTAAAGACCCATGTTTTTTCTAAATACAGTTGTCCCTCGATATATTGTGGGTTCACCTTTCGTAGTTTCACGGTTTTTTTAATGCAATTTTGCGTTGTTTTTTTTTTAACATTGTATGAACGTGCATTGTTTTCTGCGTCCTGATTGGCTGAGGGACTGTAGACCATTGTGTTCTGCGTCCTGATTTGAAGGGACTGAGGGACCAATTGTGTTCTGCTTCCTGATTGGGGCTAAAGGACTGTAGACCATTGTGTTCTGCGTCCTGATTGGCTGAGGGACTGTAGACCATTGTGTCTGCGCGTCCTGATTGGCTAAGGACTGTAGACCATTGTGTTCTGCGCCCTGATTGGCTTAAAGGACTGTAGACCATTGTGTTCTGCGCCCCTGATTGGCTGAGGGACTGTAGACCATTGTCCTCAGTCTCCTCCGTGTCTCCTGTACAGTACAGAATGTGTCAGACAAATGTACATAATGTTGGATCAGTGTGACTCTGAAGTGCTGTATGTTTGCAAGTTTTCTCCCCGACAAAACCCACAATGTCGATGAAACGTTCTGCACCGACAAAGGCACCGACGAAGGTTTGAACTTTGTGTTTAAACGAGAGAGAAATGTGAGAAAATGTTAAGAGAAAAGTGTATAAATGTGTGGGTGAGGGGTTTTACAGACAAGAAACATAGAGAATAATTGTAAAAAATAAGTTGATACTTCACCAATTTCACCTTTTGCAGGTTATTTTTAGAACATAACCCCCGAGATAAACGAGGGACCACTGTATTGAGGAAGATTATAGCCAGAGGAACAGCATTTCCATGGAAACAAGGGTCAAATAAGAGGCAGGTCTGTGGAGATGCAAGCCCACTCACAGTAAGGACCCATGTGTTTCTAAGTTCATCAGAGACAAAGAAAAAACAACCAAACATGCTTGTAGTTTATTCTATTTATAGCTCAAATGTTGCACACTGTGGCTTTAACATTAACATAAGATGCAGAGTGAAGAGTTCGTGGTCCCCTGATGTAAAACGAGGTCAAGACTAATGTGTTTTCTGAGAGTGTTGACGATGCGAGCGCTGATTTTAGTAATTAATCATAATAACATGAGGCCATTTGTGGTGATGAGACGGAGCCGACTGACATTATGTATGAATAATATTTGCACTCGTGGATTACTCAAGTATTTTATAGTAGATCGTGGATTTCGGCCTTTTACAAAATGCTGTACCTCACCTGTATTTTTATTTAGTTTGGGGTTTTCCCTCATGGAGCTGCTGAACTCCAGCCTCTTTACTCCTGTACTCACTGTACTCACTGTACTCACTGTACTCACTGTACTCACTGTACTCACTGTACTCACTGTACTCTGAGGTCTGTGAGGTTCCGGGAGCCGCTCATGTATCGATCGGTTTATTTTTTACGATACTGCTGCTGTCTGCTTCCCTAAACTGGAATGTCTGTTACAGCTCTCTGTTTATCGACCGTGGAGGAACATAACCAAGTAAAAGTAGTAAAGTACGGTACTTTTTCATTTTTACATGTTTTTTTGTTATTATCTGAGACCTGCAGAAAAGTCTGAGGAGTTTGTTTTAAAACATTCATAATTTAAGCAAAAAATACACAAATAAAAACAGCTGGAAAAATGATCGATTCAGTTTCTTCTGCTGAAAAATTCAACACAAATCAATCCATTTGAAGCCTGATACGACCTCAAAAACAGTGCAGAATACTTTTTACTTTTTACTCTTTCAGTACATAAACTGACAGATACTTTCTACAGGATTTTTCATGTGATACTTTTACTTTCACTTGAGTATTTTTTGCCCCTGGAGTACTTCTTCCACCTATGTCTATTGAACCTTATACGACCTCAAAATCTGTGCAAATACTTGTACTTTTTCATCTTTAAGCAATTTTTTTAGACAGCAATACTTTTTTTTCATGTGATACTTTTACTTTCACTTGAGTATTTTTTTGCCCTTGTATCTGTACTTTCACTTAAGTAATAAAATGTAGTACTTCTTCCACCAATGTCTATCAAACCTTATAGTACCTCAAAATCTGCACAAAATACTTTTACTTTTTACTCTTTAAATACATAAACAGACAGGTACTTTTTACAGAGGATTTTGCTTGTGATACTTTTACTTTCACTTGAGTATTTTTTTTGCCCTGTAACAAAACTTGAGTCACAAAATCTGTATCTGTACTTTTACTTACAAAATGTAGTACATCTTCCAGCAGTGTCTATCGCACCTTATAAGACTCAAAATCTGCACGAAGTACTTTTACTTTTTTCATCTCAAGTACATTTTTAAACATGTACTTTTACAGGATTTTGTATGTGATACTTTTACTTTCACTTGAGTATTTTTTTGCCTCTGTAGTACTTCTTCCAACCTACGTCTATCGAACCTTATACGACCTCAAAATCTGTGCAAAATACTTGTACTTTTCACCTTTCTGTACATGTATCTGTACTTTTACTCAACAAACTCGAGTACTTCATGTCTCTCAAAGTCCAGCATCTACATCCTTCAGTCCAAAAATCCTGGGCTTATTTCAGGCCGATTCCACATTGCTCCATTTTCTGATCTTCCTCCAAACCTTCGTTTCGTTGCATAAACATGAAACTGGTCGACAGCGTTTTTCACACACACCTGACATGTTGACGGACGCCGCCTCCTCGCACAAAGCTCGTGTTTTATTCTGAATGAAGTTGGACGGTGAAGAGGCGGGCGAGGGGCGAGCGTGTCCTCCGCGCCGGCTGACACGGCTGATGCTTTAAAGCGACCTTACGCTTTGAGTTTGATTGGTGGCTCGGGTTGACATTGACGGCGCTGGCGGAGTGGAACTATTTTCAACCAGGCAACATGAGCTCAGCAGAAAAGAAGGGCACACAGGGGGATGTGGAGGCCTGACATGAAAAGATGTGATAGAAAAAGAAAAGAGTCAGTCAGTGTCGAGGTGTGAGCGATGTCGCACGAGCAGCCTGTCAACGAGCAACACGACGGATGTGTTTGACCGACCGAGCTGTTTCACGTTTAGCTAAATATGTTTGTGATTTGTTACACTGAAAATGGAGAAGTCCTGACGATATAAAATGAGAAAACAACCTTAAATAAGATATAGTACCGATTAAGCTTGTGTCTACTTTATCATCTCTGACACTCGTGGATCATTGTGTTATAATTTCGACTTTTTTAATCACGATATTCATCTAAAACGACTTAATAAAAGAAACAAATCCGCTGACTTCCGCATGAGAACACTGAGGTCCAATGGGAAATGACAAAAGACAAAGTTTAAATCTGTCACTGGACACATCGTTGTAGGAGTGAAGATGTTTCGCTGCTCGTTCATCCGTTTCTTCTTCAGTTCTGGTCAGATTACTGCTGGACACTGTCTTATATCTGTCTGAAGGACGAGCTAACGACACTCAAACTGTAAACGGCTTTTTTTTGTTTCAGCCTTAACAAATCTAGACCAGGGAAGTTTATTTGTACAGCACAAGTCGTACATAAAGTAATTCAAAGATATTAAAATCACAATACAACAAATCAGAACATGAATAATCACAAATAATCATCATAAAATGAACATTAAAAGAGAAAAGTGCAGAATAAAACTCTTTCAGTCACAACCAGATAAACAGAACCGTTTGAGTCTGATTTAAACATCGTCAAAGTCGAGACTGAGTCACATCTTCAGGAAGTGAGACAGATTTAAACTGAACAAAACTCAAACACCTTGTTTCGTCCTGGTTTAGTCCCGCTTTAGTCCTGCTTTAGTCCTGCTTTGGTCCTGGTTTAGTCCTGCTTTAGTCCTGCTTTAGTCCCGGTTTAGTCCTGCTTTAGTCCTGCTTTAGTCCTGCTTTAGTCCTGCTTTGGTCCTGGTTTAGTCCCGCTTTAGTCCTGCTTTAGTCCTGCTTTAGTCCTGCTTTGGTCCTGGTTTAGTCCCGCTTTAGTCCTGCTTTAGTCCTGCTTTGGTCCTGGTTTAGTCCCGCTTTAGTCCTGCTTTAGTCCTGCTTTAGTCCTGGTTTAGTCCTGCTTTAGTCCTGCTTTAGTCCCGCTTTAGTCCCGGTTTAGTCCTGCTTTAGTCCTGCTTTAGTCCTGCTTTAGTCCTGCTTTAGTCCCGGTTTAGTCCTGCTTTAGTCCTGCTTTAGTCCTGCTTTAGTCCTGGTTTAGTCCTGGTTTAGTCCTGGTTTAGTCCCGCTTTAGTCCTGGTTTAGTCCTGCTTTAGTCCTGCTTTAGTCCTGCTTTAGTCCTGCTTTAGTCCCGGTTTAGTCCTGCTTTAGTCCTGCTCTAGTCCTGCTTTAGTCCTGGTTTAGTCCTGGTTTAGTCCTGGTTTAGTCCCGGTTCAGTCTCCGTCTAGTCCTGCTTTAGTCCCGCTTTAGTCCTCAGAGTGTGAGATGTTCTTGTGACTCTCACATGTGGGAGATGTTCTTTGGTTCATGGAGAGACTTGTTCACACTGAGCTGCTTTAAAGTCTATTCAACCTTATAGTCTATTCAACCTTCACGCCACATCGGTCGTGCGCTCGCGGCGGTGAAAACGAGGATTTATCAGCAATATGGCGTTTTGAAAATAAGTGATTAAACATTGCTCAAACATGCTAGCAGACGAGCTTCATCTAAAACACTAAAATAACTCATGTTTGAGACATTTGCAGACGGGGAAAAGGCTCACAGACTCACAGGAGACACATTTCTGCTCGTAACCACGGTAACAGCATTAAACAACGAGGACCCGTGCGTTTTGTAGTTTTAACTCACTTCACTCCTCGTCGTGCATTAAAACTGCAGAACCCACAGATGTTTAATGCTCATATTGATCTAACCTAATCATCTTGACATCCCTGACTGAAAAAAAGGGAAAAAATAAAGCTGGTTCCTAGTTTACATGGTTAAATATCAAAATTATATTACTTTTCTTAGTCTAGAGTGACAGCTGATGCTTATTCACTCGTAAACATAGATTTTTATAAAACAGAGGCACATCAGAGGCTTTGTTGACTCCACATCTGCGTGAACGGCTGCAGCACAGACCACGGACACTTCTGCAAAACACATGAGGACCCAGCCGGAAAAACACGACCTCGGACTGCACTCAGGCTGGAGCAGGTGGAGCGACGTCGAGTAAGAGCCATCTCAGCCTCCGAAACTGCAGACAGTGAGAGGTCTTAGATATTACTGTTCTGTTGTCTGTTTGGGCACTTACTAAAAATGACAGGGCTGGAAGCAAGAGAAACAACATTCTGAGATCTATGGAGGTCAGATTACTGATTCGGTCGTGGTTTGTGGGTAATAGCTCTGTCATTACTGGGTCTGTCCACGTGAAACAAGAACTGGCAAGAAGTTCAACATCTTCTCTGTTAGGAAATGAACAAAAACAATATGATTTTTTCACAATAGCTTCAGAGCATGGTGTCATTTTCGACCCTATATACGTGATCGTTGTCAGTTGAAAGGACTTTAAACCATAAAACCAACAGGGCGGCCCAAAAGTCAGTGACACTTTTAAATCTTCAGTAGCTCCTTTAATTCTTAAGTTAAACTCACCAAATTTTAGCAGTAGATAAACTGAACCTTCACAGATTTTTGGCAATATATACGGTTATAATTGTTCACTTACACTTGAACTTATCACTACTTAAACTACGGGAAGTAAAAACAATGTGTTTTAAGTGTCCTCCATTTTGGGTTTCACACTGAACAGCCTGATCCAACACACTTTACAGAACATTTAAATCGTTTCCGGCTTATGTCTCTTATTTGATCCTGGACGTTACGTTTTAATCGTTTATTGTCTGAGGTTTATGTCGTCAACATTCCCTGGAGGTGTGAAGCTAACTGGAGGCACTGCTCTGTCTGAAGGGTTAGGGTTAGACTTTAATCTGAGGTTTGTTTTAGAACAATCTGACCAGAAGGAGCTGACGTGGTTGGAACTACATCAACAGGCGAGCTGATTTGTGCTGTTAAACAAGTCTCGCACACATGAAATTACATCACAAGCTAGCTAGCGATAGCCAACAGTTTTTCGGTTAGCCACTCTTACTGTTTTTGTTGAAAATCAAACTTCTAAACAGGATCATGAACGCTCGGATTGATCACAGACTCCGGAAAGTGACTTGTTTAAACCCATTTCGTGTTTTTTCTTGAGTTTTCAGATCGTCTTGGACTGGTCATGTCTCGAATCAGGGACAAAATAACAGAATAAAACCCCCAGGATCATGTAGAACGGGTTAATACGAACATTTAAGACCAAAATGATGAGAAAAGGGCCACAGTTTAAAGCGTAAAGTGTAAAATCAACTGGAGCCAGAGTTGATTGAGCCGGAAGCGCAGCCCATGCTCACTTCCTATTTTCGAACGCTATGTCCATTTATACACACAGTCCGTGGTGTTTGCTCAGGTGTGCATTGTGTTTCCATGGTAACTGCTGACCATTCCGCCATAGAGATGCATTTAGAGCACCCCCAGCATGATGTCACTGCAAGGGATCGATGTAAACCCCTGCCCTCCATCTGGAATCACACCAAGTTCTTCTCAATCCAGTTTAAATCTAACCTAGAACTGGGGCAAAGTGATGTAACGCTGTTTGTGTGGTCACTGCTGTATCCAAACTGCTACATTATGCATGCTAATGAGGCTAACTCTCACTTGGATCCATACCGAGACAATTCTGAACAAGTTTTAGCATAAATGTAGCTGAACCTCGAGTCCTGATTTATGCTTTTCAGAGGTTTGGGTTGAACTCGGCCCCGACACCTTCTACATATTCAGTTCAATTCAAGTTTATTTCTATAGCACATTTAAAACGACTTCAGCTGTGCAAAGTGCTTCACATAAAAGTCAAAAAACAAATATACAGATAACACGATACAGAGGAAAAGAACATTAAAACACCAACAACATATCCTGTCTAGCTAGTGTTAAATGCTCAAAACTGTGAGTTAAAGGCTCTAAATTACGCAAAATTGATTCTTATGAGCTATAAGTCCTGTTCTAATACTGTTACCTCCTCAAAAACAGACCTGGAGTTGTGTTTTGTTTCATTCACACATGTTTGAGCGACACTTTATTATTAATCAGTAACAGCTCCAAAGCTCCAAAAGCTCTGTTCCACCTTGTGATGTCATGAAGTGATAGTTTTTAAGTTAGCAGCTCGGCAAGGCAACGCAAATGTATTTTTATAGCACAATTTGTACAAAAGGTAATTCAAAGTGCTTAAACAGAATAAGACAGGTGTTAAAATTGCAATACAACAAATCAAACATAAATAATCACATTTACCCACCGCCGTTTACCTTAAGTTCTGCCCTCACCTGTGATCATGACTCTGGGTAATGACCGAAGGGACATGATCGTGGATACAAAGGATCAAAATGAGTTTCCTCCTCAGGGTGGCTGGGTGCTCCCTTAGAGACAGAGTGAAGAGCTCGGTCACACGAGAGGAGCTCGGAGTAGAGTCGCTGCTCCTCCATGTCGAGAGGAGCAGCTGAGGAGTCTCTGCTTAGACTGCAGCCCCCGTGACCCGGCCCCAGATAAGAGGAAGAACATGGATGGACCTAATATAATAGCTACCATTTACCTTTAGTTCTGTAGAGATGGGCAAGTCCAGAGCCTGAAATCTGCCAAATCATCCACGTGAAGGTGTGTGGAGTTTAAAAACACAGTGGAGCACTTCCTGTATTACCACATGATGACATCACAAGGTGGAACAGAGTGTTTTCTGTTTAAGAGAAGAACTCAGACTAACTATACAGGGTTTGTGTGTTAAATATAAGGAAAACACAACATAGATCAGAAAATAGCATAATTTGGACAGTTTAATTCGGAATTACATCTAATTAAGTTTCAGAATTGAGCATGAAACATTCCTACAATCTGATAAGCTTCACCTTCTTCACTGTAAAACCCATTATCTGTTCAGAGCCCAACACGTGTGGAGCAGGTCGTCCTGTTTTCATCAGGTCTTATAGTGTCAAACGTCGAAGGCGCTGACTGATGATTCCACAATCTCGCCTCTATCTCCTCATCTCTGAAGGATGTATCTCTGAAAACGTATTAAAGCTGTGTTCAGGCCTGCTCTTCTGTTTTGGCCTCTACAAATCTGTCTCTTTGATAATAACACGAGAAGCAGGAGCGATGTTGACTTTAGTTTTAAACCCTGTGAGATAATCATGCTGCGGAGTCGATTCAAACGAGCGGCTCTGAAAAAAACACTCGCAGCCCAAGGAAATTCATACAGACAAGACAAAATGGTTCGTCTTTCTTTGTTGGCCTGTCACCCAAAGTGCACAGCAGACAATCTAAAGCCTGCACTGATTTTCAGACCCATTTCGCATTTTAATGGGCGAAATGATGAGATCTGCTACGTCTTTATAAATATACAACCGAGCGTCGTCCTGTAGAGCCCCGAGAGAGCAGAAAAAAACATTACACACGGAGAAACTCAAATGGTTTTACTCAACCGTGAAATCATTTGTGTACAGTAAAATGGTATGATACAGCTGCCTGTTTTGTATGTCTGTAAGTGATATACAAAACATCGCTCCTCGTGGCTCATTCTTGTTGCTCAGTGATCAGGAATCCAGCTTTTTCAGCCCCAATATCGATTTCAAGACTGTAGCTTTAAGCGTCTGCTGATACTCGATCAACCGATACCAGAGCAGACACTGAAAACAGCAAATATTTCATTTAAATTAGGGGTCGGCAGCTCTAGAATTCTTTCATCCTCGCAGAACACAATGGTCTACAGTCCCTCAGCCAATCAGGACGCAGAACACAATGGTCTACAGTCCCGCAGCCAATCAGGACGCAGAACACAATGGTCTACAGTCCCTCAGCCAATCAAAACGCAGAACACAATGGTCTACAGTCCCTCAGCCAATCAGGACGCAGAACACAATGGTCTACAGTCCCTCAGCCAATCAGGACGCAAAACACAATGGTCTACAGTCTCTTAGCCAATCAGGACGCAGAACACAATGGTCTACAGTCCCTCAGCCAATCAGGACGCAGAACACAATGGTCTACAGTCCCTCAGCCAATCAGGACGCAGAACACAATGGTCTACAGTCCCTGAGCCAATCAGGACGCAGAACACAATGGTCTACAGTCCCTCAGCCAATCAGGACGCAGAACACAATGGTCTACAGTCTCTTAGCCAATCAGGAAGCAGAACACTCAATACTGGAATCCAATAACCTTTTTCTACTATTACAAATATTAAAAAGCTCAAAATTCCCTTCTCCTAAATGAACCTGTTCGTCAGCAGAGCCAAACGAACCCTCGATGAGAACAGTCGCTGACAGAAGATGAGCTGTTGATCCGTTATCAGGTCTGCCCCTCTAAGCTACTTTACCCCGTCTTTACCCTTCCCCTCGGAGCCCCGGATAGGACAGATACTGCACTGCAACGTCCCAAGAAACTCGCTCTCATCTCCTTTACACTCCAGCTGAGGAGGTAGAATTCCTCAAGACGCCTTAGGATTGGATTCCCCTATAGATTATGGATTAGCCCTGGCGACATTTGCATATTCGCTCTGGTGCAGCGAGAGCGGGCCTGCCCCATTCAATCTATTTTCATCAAAACGAGTATTGGATTTTTGATTTGAAGGATAAGTGAACTGCTTGTACCTGGGTTTTTTATTTAGGGCAGACGCTGTGAAGGTTAAGAGTGAACACTTCGCCACGATCGTGTTACGTCTCGGGGAAGCGCAGCCTGTGAAATTTGTGTATGCAGATTCAAAAATGTCTGAGCGTCGTAATGCGGGAGCCGAGCAACCAAATCTTGTCAGACCCACGGCTCTCGGGAGCGAACTGTCGGGAGAAGAAAAATGGGAACACACCGAAGCTGATCTTGATACACACAATATATCATTCAGTTACCTGCAGCTGACAAATAACAGTTTGTCGTAAGTGTTTTCTTTTGAAATGGAACCTGAGAAAGTTTGGTTGATGAAAGGCGATGGACGTCAGGATCGGGAGCGTCGTGAATAAATCTCAGGAGCAGAATCATTAAATCTCGAGCTGGAAGTTTAAAGATTAAACGTCTCTGTCCTTTGCCCACCCAGCGCTCGACTTATTTCTGCACGTTTGAACTGTTTTCTGAAACTAATCATGTACTTTTGAGCGAGAGGAAGCTGGGATAATAGACGCTAATTAAAGCAGCACTAACTTTTCCACCAGGGTCCGCTCGTCTCCATGGAGATGTTATTACTACAAAGTAATTCTCCACAGTGTGGCATTAAACATAGCTCCACGGGGACGAGCAAATGGTTGAGTTCAAGGTATTTTCAAGCAGCAAAACACTGAAAATAGCTGAAAATAAATCATAAAACGCCATAAATACGGAACATAATGAATAACATCTCCACTGAGGCGTTTAGGGTAAAGTTCCATAGTGCAGCTTTTAACATAAGTAATATCCTGTTTGTTTTTCATTTTTCCACAGCCTTGCATGTGATTTTTTTCTGCTCGTCTCCATGGAAATGCTATTGCTTCAGAGTAATTCTCCACAGTACGGCATTAAACATATCTCCATGGAGACAAGTAAACGGCTGAGGCGACCTCCTGAGGTTCAAGGTGTTTTTGAGCAACAAAACACTGAAAATAATTGAAAAGAAACACATAAAACACCATAAATGCAGAACTTAAGTAATAACATCTCCACTGAGACATTTAGGGTAAAGATAAAGCTACACAGTGCAGCTTTAAACATAAGTCATATTCTGTTTTGTTTGTTTTTTATTTTTATTTTTCCACAGCCTTGTGTTTGACTTTTCCACCAGGGTCGTCCACTCGTCTCCATGGAAATGCTATTGCTTCAACGTAATTCTCCACAGTTTGGCATTAAAAATATCTCCATGGAGACAAGCAAATGGTTTAGGCGATGTCCTAAGGTTCGAGGTGTTTTTGAGCAACAAAACACTGAAAATAATTGAAAAGAAACACATAAAACACCACACAAACCGTAACATCTCCACTGAGACATTTAGGGTAAAGATAAAGTTACATAGTGCAGCTTTAAACCTCAGCAATATTCAGTTTTGTTTGTTTTTTTCAGTTTTCCACAGCCTTGTATGTGATGTAATGTAATTCTCCACATTATGGCATTAAAAATATCTCCGTGGAGACGAGCAAATGGCTGAGGTGACGTCCTAAGGTTCGAGGAGCTTTTGAGCAACAGAACACTGAAAATAACTGAGATGTGGACCCCCCACCAGGAAAAGTGACATAATGCAGCTTTAAACATAAATAATAATCTGTTTTGTTTGATTTTTCATTTTTCCACAGCCTCGTTTTTGACAATTTCTCAGCTCACCCAGTTAAATTAAACAAACACTTCCTTATAATGTGTAAACTTCTTTACGAGCACCTCTGGAATAATCTTGGTTTGATTTCAAGCGTCATTAAGCCGTGAGATCAGAACCTGCTTTATAAATGGAGTCTCAGAATATTGCTCATGTTCATGTTTGCCGCCGCTTCTTCCTCCAGAACACTGCCACTTGTGTTCGCACGGAATTTATGGAGCGTTCTGGAGAGTCGAGGAAAGAGACTCTGCATGTGCATCACTTTGGACCTAAACTTGGTGCTGGAATATTTGAAAAGTGTTTCATCGTCCAACATAAATGTCCATGTTTCATTATTGTGCTTAGTTGTTTGTGCATCACTTATAGATGAACAGACGCAACAATCCAGCTTTTTCTGACACCAATATTCATACTTTAAATGTATCTGATATGAACCGATACCAGTGTAAGGGCTGGAAATGTAGTTTTTTTTGTCTTAATACACAGTCAACAAATTTAATCCAATTGTGTTTTGTAAGTTATTTATCCTGAAAGTAACTACAGAACAGCTTTGTGTGAATTCAAGTTCAAACATTCTGAGGCGTCCTGGGTCTGTATTAGTCTGTAAACAGCAGGGCGGCGCTGCTGAGGGGCCTCGAGGGGGCGCTAATGCTCCCCCAGAGCTCCTCCACACTAAAAATGTTCAAATGGCAGATACAAAGTAATAGTAAAATGAAATAGTAAAATAAATAACTCTATATTAGGATGATAAGTGTCACTTTTTTCATAGTTTTGGGGGCGACTTATCCTCAGATGTGGCTTAAATGTGAAATGATTCAAATCTATAATGTCACATGTTGTTCTTGAGTTCGGTCTAGACTTGTACCAGTTTCTGCTCCTCCTGAACCACTGAACATTTAAAATATCAACTTTACACTGATTTAAAAGACTCTGAGAAACACTGAACCTCTGGAGTTGGTGGAGTTGTTCATCTTCGACACGAGGATGAAGAATTCAGTGGATTTTGTGATTTGGACTGAGATCCAGAGGAAACTTGTTGTTTCTGCTTTAGTTTGTGATTAATTGTTAATATCTGACGTTAACAAACCGACACGTGTTCAGTTCTGTATGAGCTTCAGCTGAACAAATATAAATGTGATATTCAGCCTGTTCTTACACATTTTATTATAACTTAATTTAAAGATAAAATGTCTGTTCTTAGTCTTGGATTTTGTAAAGTAAATTTCCCCAAAAAACGTGACTTGTATGTTTTTTTCTTCATCATTTTGCAGGTTTTGCTGGTGCGACTTATCCTCCAGAGCGACGTATAGTCCAGAAAATACAGTAACTCTATATTAGTTGTTATTTAAAAGTAGTTAGCCCATGTAGTGATGAATTTAAAACAGTGAAACAAACATGTTCGTAAGTGTGTGGGGGTGTCAAACTCAAATGCACAGTGGGACAAAATAAAAATACTTAATATTTATTGAAAAATTGATACCGGCCGTCAGCTCTAATGCACCTTTAATGTCTCACGGGCCAAATGTAATGAAACCATGGGCCAGATTTGGTCCCCGGGCCTGAGTTTGACATATGTGCTCTAAATGAACTTGTTAAGTGACCATCCTCAAACAGAAATGTCTGTCTCTGGTAAATAGTGTCATTACATCCGATTAAAGTTCCTCCCAGGACATCGGCTGAGCTGCTTTTCTGTCGATATTGGTGCATCTCTACAACTATCGACAGACGTCCATTTGGTTCTGCATCTTAGTGCCTCTCGACGATGATTCATGTTACATTTATTTCATTCTTTACAATGTTCTTTCCATTTTATGCTGCTTTTATATTGCTTTCTTTATACTCAGGCATTTGGAAGTGACTCTGCTGTGCCCGATTTTTGTCCACGTTGTAAAAGCAGCTCTCAGCCAAAATGAGACCGCTGTGTGCCGTCTGCATCTGTTTATAGAGCGTTTTATCCTCCATGAACCAGGAAGGACACCCTTGAAAAAGAGACAATGCATCTCAAGGGGCTATCCAAAATAAATACGAGAATAAGTGCGCTTTTAGCATGCTAGTTGTTGCTTTACCGTGACAGTCTGTACTGGTCTCGAAAAGTTGTGATTTCGCAGTGAATAATTTTGGATGCAGTGCGTTAGGAAAGAGAGGGATAAGTTTGGACCGCTGCAGACCGAACTAGCTGTTTTTCTCATTTTCAAGACAGTAAAACCGGGCACAGCACCTTGGAGATACCACCGCTCGTACCGGTTATGATTAATCTTAATAGTATCACAGCCTCTCCCACATTTCCAAGTGTGACCCTAATTCAAAAGGATTTGCACAGCCGCTTCAGATTCACCCAAAAGCCTGACGTGATATCTTTTCCCTATGTTCATTTTCTTTTTAATTAGGCATTTTTGTCCTTGCGCCACACACGGCACGGCTGCTTCACACTCCGCCCGGTGGCTGGGGGGCGGCGGCGCTCATTTATTATCACTAATTGCTTGTCTCTTCTCGAACATGTTTGAATCGAACGCAGTCACAGGACGACTTCTCGGTAATGAAAATTGCCCAGTGACATCTGAGCGCACACATGAGAGGCGGCTTTGTGGAGTCTAGAGGAGAGACCCACATGCTTGGACTGCGGTCGCGATGGCTTCGATGTTGTAATGAAAGGAAAGATGGCAGAGGGCCACATGTAGCAAGCGTCTGTTATGAGAACAGCATTCCCAGATCCTCAAGTCTGTAGACATACTTCAGAATGACAACATGCACTCTGCGACGTGCAAGTAAAGAGGTTTAGTCTTTTATGTGCGTGCTCCGAGGAATACAGACAGATGAAGAGAAGATGGAGATGTATTTTCATGCCAATCCTTTCAGTTTTGACTTTTCTGCAGACAAAGTGCTAACTCATGTTACAGTATATTCTACGGGTCAGTGTTTAGAATCGTTCTGGTTTGGCCAACGCTGATTTTTTTTGGGATCTGTACCAGACCCGCCGCACTGATTTCATGCCTGCTACATACAAAGTGAGTGTGGCGTCACCCACAGCGTTCAGCTCCGGTCAAATGAAGCGTGTTGAGGCACATTTAGGGGAGAATCTGGAGCCGAGTTCTATATTTGGATTTCTGACTGCGAGTATCATAGCAACCAAAGAGCCAATCCGGAGCGAGGCTGTTGAAGGTAACGCTCCTTCCCGCCTGCAACACTGATTTAGCAACGCCGTCAATCAAAACTATTGCTAACTCTAGCGGGAGCGACCTTGGGGAAAGACGGCGCCTCATTTGTCTGTTATTAATGCTCATATCTTGATTTACAGACAAAATAAAAACACCAGGACCATGTAGAGCATATTAATATGAACATTTTAAGAGCGAAATGACAGAAAGTGAATTGGAGCCAGAGTCGATGGAGCTGGGAGCGCGCCCAGGCTCACTTCTGCAGCAGGTTAGCCACGTCCATTTATATAAATAGTTTATGTTTGGACTGGATGTAGCTGGAAAGATCATATGTAAAAAGTATTAAAATGTAGAAAGTCAGTAATATTTGGATTTAAATGCATCAAACGGTTTGCAGTAGTTGGAAGCAGTCGGCCCATATGGCAAAATTTAAATAATTTTATCTTGAAAATCGTAAGTTTTTATGATGATTATGGTATCGAGCATCAAACCTTTTCTTTAGCATCAACTTTGAAATGTTTTTAGCCATATTTAGTAGTACTTTCACAGTCTGTATGTGTGTACCATGCAGCAGGACAAAGTAACTCCATGGCGGTGCTGTAATCAGATACGAGGCGCTGCTGACAGATGCAAACTGGATTTCCTCTCTTACCTGTTGTCGTGTCCTGCTGGTGTCCGGTTCCCAGCGGGCGGCAGATGAATTCGTCCCACTGCTGCGTCTCTCATCTTTAGCCTTGTAGCCTCGTTTGCACTCCGCACTTTGTCTTTACCCACAAACCCTTGGTCCGTGCGTGCAGCCAGTGAATAATGACCCTGAAGCAGATGCGTCACTTTTTCCATGTATTGTCGTTTACCATTTGTAGTCGATCTGATTGGCCTCCTTCTTCTTCTTCTTGCTCTTCTTCTTTTTCTGCCATGAGGGAGCAATTAGGGCAAAGCATCAAGGAGCAGTTTAACATAAGTGAATCAGAAAGCAGTTTTTACGAGAATCCATTGTCTCGGGGCCTGTGGGAATAGCTCGTATCAATAAGCGTGTGCGTCTCCGTGCTCTGTGGTCCTTACACCCTCCAGATGGCTAATGGGCTGTTGAATTAGCGAACTGTCACCTGCAGAAACCTCTGACACAGCTGGCAGCCATCCAGAACACCCATGTATGCATAAAACGCTACATCAATGGAGATCAATGGACATAAGCATCCAGGCCCAGTGTGATCAACAGGCACGAGGACGATTCTGATCTGCACAGCGACAGGCGGGTCAGGTGACTCAGACTGACTCCTGTGATGCTGCTGATGCTGGTGTGTTTTTACTGGATTGACTTAACTGTTTTAAATTCCAAAAACATGACCTGTGTCCGCAGATATGAGGCAGACACGTACAACCTTTACTGATACTAAATGTAATGCTGATTTATTCTGCAAACTCGGCTTTTCAGAGCTTTTAAACATGTTTTAGTTGTTTCTCGTCACCTGAATCTGGAGGTTTTTGTGCATGTTTAAGCAATAAGCATCGTTAATGGCTTATTTCCGAGATGCCATGTTGCTGTTTTCACCACCGCCAGTTCATGCTCACTGTGACGAACTTACTCCGTTCTTCTATTTAGTTTTATTTTATTTATGTGCAGGATTTGGCAGCACTGATCTGCAGCTGTCAATCAGAGGTGTCGACCAGGGGCGGAGCCAGACATTTTTCCTTTGCTCTGAACAATCCACTCGATCCACTCGTTCCTCTATGAACAGAAATTGCACTGTCCCAAAAAGATCCTCGGCCTTTGCTCAATCAGCTTTTTCCTGTCAAACCATTAGGCAGTGGAATCAGCTTCCAAACAGTCTGAAATTGTCTGTGGATTTTAATAGTTTTACTAGGAATTTGAAAAAGTACATTTTAAATAATCAAATGTGTCCACATCAGTCTAATTAGTTGGTGCTGCCCTGTCACTGTATATACCTGCACTTATAGATTTTTATATTAGTCTGGACTGGGTGGACATGGGGTAATTTGTGTTTTTATATTGTTGTATGGCAAATTGGTCGTCATATATTGTAATTGTTTATTGACATGTGTTTTTAATGTGTGTTCACCTGCCCAGGGACTGCAGATGGAAAATAGCAGTAGCTAAATCTGATACAAATCATCTTTTCCTTGTAAGATTAATGAATTTGTATATGGTCCCTGACAAATAAAGAATAAAGAAAAGAAAGAAAGAAAGATTAGGGGAGATAAAAGGGGGGCTAAGGTCTTAATGTGGGGGCTCACTTAAAAGGTTAATTTCGAGCAACTTTTTTGACACACGGGTCACAGTGGGTCTAAAATGTGACAGGGGGCGGGGCCAGGATATATATATGTTTATATATGACATTATAGATTTGGCCTGTAACATGTAGAAAAACATGAATATCAAAGGCTCAATGTACAAATAGTTTTCCAAATCTATTCTTTTAAAAACTCACCTTCAGAGAAAGACTTGCTGCTTTTGCTAATTTGAATGCCAGCAAAAAAAACTTGCCTTGGTACTTTGATCGAACTTTGTCCACTTTTCTTTTCTTTGATAAGTTCATTTTTGCAGAAGAGAATAAGAGTAATACAAGGTTGATGTGGCTGAAGTGCGCCATAATTTGGTCACGTTCGGCCGGATTAATAAGACCAACGGGCCATATGTAGCCCCCGGGCCGTAGTTTGCCCACCCCTGATTTAGAGCCTTTTAACAATGGAGCGACCCCCACCCCCTAATGTGTTTGCATCACTGTTTTAAACTATTTTAAAGGTAGACTTATTGCTGTAGTCTCATTTTGAACACTCTGTAGTTGCCATTTGATCATTTTGTTCAAACTGGATGTGTTATGATCATATTTGAGGGAGCTATGGGGGTCTAGGGGTGGCTAAAGGCCCCTCAAGCCCCCTTCCTCCAGAGCCGCCCCTGCCGACAGTGAACACGTTTCTTTTATTTAGTCATTTTAGACAAATATTGCAACTTAAAATGTGCAAATAATAGCATAATGATCCACTGGTGTTGTAGATTATAGCTTTAGTGCAGACACGAGCACAATACGTCTCCAAAAACATCATGGACAAGTTGTTTATGTTATAATTTGGTGTTTTGGTTCCAGACTATTATCCAATCAGAAAACAGAATGAGCCTGACCGGAGTCGCTCATTCAGGTGGCCAGTTTCATCACTGAAATCCAATCAGTTTGAGTCTAAAAACACTCTGTCGCTCTCTCATCCTCACCAAACCCCAGCTCCTGCAGACATTGAGTGGACTGTGGAGGTTGTGAGTTTTCAGATCAGATCTTTCCTAAAACTGAGAAAGAGACAAACTTATTTACAAGTTAAAGCAGCGACTCAAGTGCAGAGGTGGTTATAGTGTCAGTTTAAAGCTGGAAGAGCAGAGACTGCACACAGTTCCTATAATTAAACTTATCGATCCTGTCCTGGTTTAGTCCAGTTTTAGTCCTGGTTTAGTCCTGGTTTAGTCCTGATGTAGTCCAGTTTTAGTCCAGTTTTAGTCCTGGTTTAGTCCAGGTTTAGTCCAGTTTTAGTCCTGGTGTAGTACAGTTTTAGTCCAGTTTTAGTCCTGGTTTAGTTCTAGTTTAGTCCAGTTTTAGTCCAGTTTTAGTCCTGGTTTAGTCCTGGTTTAGTCCTGATGTAGTCCAGTTTTAGTCCTGGTTTAGTCCAATTTTAGTCCTGGTTTAGTCCTGATGTAGTCCAGTTTTAGTCCAGTTTTAGTCCTGATTTAGTCCAGTTTTAATCCTGGTTTAGTTCTAGTTTAGTCCAGTTTTAGTCCTGGTTTAGTCTTGGTTTAGTCCTGGTTTAGTCCTGGTTTAGTCCTGGTTTAGTCCAGTTTTAGTCCAGTTTTAGTCCTAGTTTAGTCCTGGTTTAGTCCAGTTTTAGTTCTGGTTTAGTCCAGTTTTAGTCCTGGTTTAGTCCTGGTTTAGTCCGGTTTTAGTCCTGGTTTAGTCCAGTTTTTGTCCAGGTTTAGTCCAGTTTTAGTCCTGGTTTAGTCCTGGTTTAGTCCGGTTTTAGTCCTGGTTTAGTCCAGTTTTAGTCCTGGTTTAGTCCGGTTTTAGTCCTGGTTTAGTCCAGTTTTAGTCCTAGTTTAGTCCAGTTTTAGTCCTGGTTTAGTCCTGGTTTAGTCCTGGTTTAGTCCGGTTTTAGTCCTGGTTTAGTCCAGTTTTAGTCTCGGTTTAGTCCAGTTTTAGTCCTGGTTTAGTCCTGGTTTAGTCCTGGTTTAGTCCTGGTTTAGACCTGGTTTAGTCCAGGTTTAGTCCAGTTTTAGTCCTGGTTTAGTCCAGGTTTAGTCCAGTTTTAGTCCTGGTGTAGTACAGTTTTAGTACAGTTTTAGTCCTGGTTTAGTCCGGTTTTAGTCCTGGTTTAGTCCCGGTTTAGTCCAGTTTTAGTTCTGGTTTAGTCCAGTTTTAGTTCTGGTTTAGTTCAGTTTTAGTCCTGGTTTAGTCCCGGTTTAGTCCTGGTTTAGTCCAGTTTTAGTCCTGGTTTAGTCCTGGCTTAGTCCAGTTTTAGTCCTGGTTTAGTCCTGGCTTAGTCCAGTTTTAGTCCAGTTTTAGTCCTGGTTTAGTCCTGATATAGTCCATCTTTTGTTGACTGTTGTATGAAGCACTTCGGGCATCATAAGTTGTATTTAAGTTGTATTTAAATGCGCTTTATCCATGAAATACTCCTTTAATGCCACACTGTGAAACATTCAAGTCGAAACAAACACATCTCCATGGAGCTGAGCAGGTGGTAGAACCTCAACCAGAAAAGCTGCACTGCGTAAAGCCTGATCTCCCCGGTAACACGGTTAAACTCGACAGTAATCTCTCAATAGAAGTGTCTGACTCTCCTACAGGTGCCTGAGGAGGACAAACTGCAGCTTTGTCTGACAGATTGTTTACTGCTGTGGGAAAAGTCTGGACATCATATAAATCGTTGTTTGACCCTTGGCCGTTAGTTTTCGTGAACTGACATCGAAACAACCTGTTCTTGTGGCTGTAATGCTCCTATTATCGCAGAAGGAAGCGCAGAACACAGATTTATCACCATTTTTCAACAACTAACTGGTCAAAACAGACAAAATTAAACTTTTCAATCCCTCGGCCCAGGGCGCTGCAGATGCAGGTTTTTGTTTCACCAACAAAGAAACAAAAAAAGGCCTTTAAAGTGCATTGTGTAACTTTTCAAAGCAGTCCTGGTTTAGTCCTGCTTTAGTCCTGCTTTAGTCCTGGTTTAGTCCTGGTTTAGTCCTGCTTTAGTCCTGGTTTAGTCCAGGTTTAGTCCCGGTTCAGTCTCGGTTAACTACTGGTTTAGTCCAGTTTTAGTCCTGGTTTAGTCCTGGTTTAGTCCCAGTTCAGTCCTGGTTTAGTCCTGCTTTAGTCCTGGTTTAGTCCTGGTTTAATCCCAGTTCAGTCCTGGTTTAGTCCAGTTATAGTCCTGGTTTAGTCCCGGTTTAGTCCTGGTTTAGTCCTGATTTAGTCCCAGTTCAGTCCTGGTTTAGTCCAGTTTTGGTCCTGGTCCTGATCCAGGTGTAAATGGTAAATGGTCCTGATTTTTAAGATCACTCAGCAGGTCTGTTTTTTTTGGTTTTTTTTTTCAGGTCTTGCAGGCATCTTGTTTTCTCTTTGATCTACATAATATGATAAACTTTCATTTATCCAAAACAGTAGAATTGATTTAAACCAACTTAACACATCGTGTCATTTAAAAAAACAAACAAACATAAAACTAAAAACCCGAGTAACAGCAAGAAACTGAAGAAATGCAGTGTAAAAAAGTCAATTCACAATTTGCAATAGAATTTACATCTGTAGATAAATATATTTGGACACATTATAAAAGCACCTTCAGAGATAAATCCCCTCGACTTCACCTCACATAAAACTATTTCATATCAGATTAAATCTCGGGTCAGTGTGACTCCACTATCACGTGACTCCAAAGTGTCTCTGGTCCGAGGCTGCGGGCCGCTCTCATCCTCCACCTGTACTTAAACACTTGTAATCACAGCCCAACAGCAGGTCTTTACTGCTTTTTTAAACAGGCCCCTCAGTTACATCATAATGACACAAAACAGTATAACTCCAAACTCGGCTGGAATCGGAGCCAATTTTTTAAAAGAACCGAACCTTTTTCTTTCAAATTTTGGTGCATTTTTATCTTGACAAACATTGAACCAACACGAGAATCAAAGCAGGTGATACGAGCGAGAGATTTGTGAACTAAAAACACATTTGGCATCGCAATAACAGTTCGCTTTTAAATGATTATTATTGCAGTGTCTCGCATATTTAGATTCTGCATCATTTCACCGGGTAAACACACTCCCACTCTCAGTTTGAACCGTTTTAAACACATCTGAGCCTCGGCCGTGTCATTCTGTCATTAGTTTGTAGATAAAATGACTTTTCACATTGGCTTCTGTCATACAAATGAATCGTAAAAGAGCCAGGCTTTTGAACGGCTCTTTGACATGAACATATCCAGAAGATTTGGATCTCATAAAAGCGCTGAAGATCCCATCATTACAAACCCGTGGCTCTTACAGTTGGCACAGAGTTGAGTCACCATCATCAGCCCCTTTTATTCTTCCAATTGTTTTCCCTTCTCGTTTATTCACTCAAACTTGTTGGAGTGATTCATCGAGTTTGAATAATCTGCAAACAAAACGACATGGCCCTGGACGTTCATGTTTTCACTTACCCCCCGGTCACGCTCACTGGACTCTCCGTTTTTCTCGTAATCGATGATTCTCCATAGACGGTATAAAGAAATGACATTCGGCTCCAGTCAAATGGCGTTAGCATAAGGGCTAATTTGCAGCTGAGTTCCATATTTGGACTTCTGACCACGAGTATCATAGCAACCAAGGAGCCAATCAGGAGTGAGGCTCTTATTAATGTTCATATCTTAAATCACAGACACATAAATAAAAAACCCAGGATTATGTAGAGGGTTAATATGAACTTTTAAGACCATTTAATGACAAGGCTTCGATGTAAAGTGAATTGGAGCCGGAGTCGATGAAGTGCGCCCATGATCACTTCCTGTTTGGAACGCGGCAGCTAGCAGGTTAGCTATGTCCATTTGCATATACAGTCTGTGTGATACATGCAGGGTGTGTAGATATTTAGGCAGAAATGGAGAAAAAATGTGGGACTGACTGCTCATTATTGTGATGATGTTTACGATGACGGTCCCTAAAGTGTGAAATCAGAGTCACAGTTTTCAAACAGAGCTCTGCGGACTGGATTTTGAATGAAGTTGTTCTAGATCAATATTATGATTGTCAAAAAATAACTGTATTTCAACTTGGAGAGGCTCAGATGGACACGAAAGTTCTTTTTGGTGATCAGACCTCGTTGAAAGAAACCAGTGCCCTATTTAAACCCCCATCGCAGACGCATGGCCACTTCAGTTCGCTCTCCCCAGCACCTCGTCCCCATCACCCCCTCGGCTCTGCATCATCTCACTGTCTCTTCACTCACCTCAACCACCTCCAGAAGTCCAGACTCCAGGGAAAAATCACATCTCCTAAACGTCTAACTGGCCACACCCTTCATCACAATGTCGGATGAAGTTTGAAGTCTGTCTGCAAATGGATGTGCTTTAGTCCTGGACACATGTGCAGCCTGCCCATCCTGGTTTAGTCCTGATTTAGTCCTGGTTTAGTCCTGGTTTAGTCCATGGGAGTAGATTTCTTCTTTACTGTGGTCCTCCTCGAGGTTTCTCTTTTTCCCACTGGGTTTTTTGGAGTTTTTCTTGCTGAAGGAGGGGTCTGAGGACAGGGGGCGCTCTGCTCTGGGACAGTGTAGGAGGAGGGTCTGAGGACAGGGGGCGCTCTGGGACAGTGTAGGAGGAGGGTCTGAGGACAGGGGGCGCTCTGCTCTGGGACAGTGTAGGAGGAGGGTCTGAGGACAGGGGCGCTCTGCTCTGGGACAATGTAGGAGGAGGGTCTGAGGACAGGGGGCGCTCTGCTCTGGGACAGTGTAGGAGGAGGGTCTGAGGACAGGGGGCGCTCTGCTCTGGGACAGTGTAGGAGGAGGGTCTGAGGACAGGGGGCGCTCTGGGACAGTGTAGGAGGAGGGTCTGAGGACAGGGGGCGCTCTGCTCTGGGACAGTGTAGGAGGAGGGTCTGAGGACAGGGGGCGCTCTGCTCTGGGACAGTGTAGGAGGAGGGTCTGAGGACAGGGGGCGCTCTGCTCTGGGACAGTGTAGGAGGAGGGTCTGAGGACAGGGGGCGCTCTGCTCTGGGACAGTGCAGGAGGAGGGTCTGAGGACAGGGGGCGCTCTGCTCTGGGACAGTGGTTCCTGCAGGAGGAGGGTCTGAGGACAGGGGGCGCTCTGCTCTGGGACAGTGTAGGAGGAGGGTCTGAGGACAGGGGGCGCTCTGCTCTGGGACAGTGTAGGAGGGAGGGTCTGAGGACAGGGGGCGCTCTGCTCTGGGACACAGGTTTTCCAGGTTAAATTGAGGCGAGCTCCATGACCACCACAAAAGCCTCGTGCTGTATTTTCCGCCGGTTTTGCAGAAGTCGCTGGTGGCGTCGTGCTGTCGTGTGCTCGTTGTTGCAGTTGTTTGGTAAGTGGCTGTTGACTCCCTGTGGAGGCTGTTTACTTGTTCCAGTGTCATTACAGAGGACAAGGTGGGAGTACAATAAACACTCACATTATTTTCTGATTTTCATTTCATTCTTTTTAGATTTTTTTCCAGCTCTTTTTCAGTGTCTTGTATAATTGCAACATTAATCCACTTCCAGCAGTTCTGTGTGTGATTGTGACTCTCCATGTGCCTCCCTGAGCCTCCTCGTTCTTGTAGCCGATGAAATGAATCCTTAAAATTCCTTAAAAGAGAAATTTGTGCAAATGTGGTGCACTTTTTGTTTCTTGCAGCAAAAGAATCAGTTCATAAAGCCTTTACAGATAATATCAACTTCTCATGCAAGATATGGAAGCTGCAACAATGTATTTTCTCTTTTATTTGCTTTAATGGGGAGATTTTTGCTGCTTTATTGTTTTACGATAAGATTTGAGCTGCAGAAGGTTGAATAAGTCACTTCTGTGGTGACTGGATTAGTTCACTGGGATTATCCGGCTTTAATTTTATTGTGTTAATGTTTATCGTGATATTTCTCTGTGGTGATATATTGTGCTTCAAAAAGTTTTATCATGACAGGTGCGTTCGCTCTCGATTAACACTCCTGAAGTCCAAACTGTCCACACTGTCCACACTGTCCACACTGTACCATAGCTGTACAGTTTACAGTGACGTGTGAATCCAGTTGCATCCCTGACTTTGTGCTCCTGTCCTTCGATCCTTCCCCTCGCTCCTGTCCCTCGCTCCTGTCCCTCGCTCTTGTCCCTCGCTCCAGTCCCTCGCTCCAGTCCCTCCGCTCCTGTCCCTCGCTCCTGTCCCTCGCTCCACGCTCCTGTCCCTCGCTCCGGTCCCTCCGCTCCTGTCCCTCGCTCCTGTCCCTCGCTCCTGTCTCTCGCTCCACACTCCTGTCCCTTGATCCTGCCTCTTGCTCCTGTCCCTCGCTCCTGTCCCTCACTCCAGTCCCTCGCTCCAGTCCCTCGCTCCGGTCCCCTCCGCTCCTGTCCCTCGCTCCTGTCCCTCACTCCATGCTCCTGTCCCTTGATCCTGCCTCTTGCTCCTGTCCCTCGCTCCATGCTCCTGTCCCTCGCTCCCGTCCCTCGCCCTGTGCTCATGTCCTTTTCCTCCCTCTGCTCCCCCGCCCCTCGCTCCTGTCCCTCGTCCACAGCCCACCAGCCTGGAGGCCATTTTCCTTTTAAGTTTGATTAAGGGCAGGAGGTGCTTTTTATGGCTGTGGACACCTGCAGGGTCAGCAGCCATACACAGCTAAAGAGAGCCCCCGTGACTCACACCACGTAACCCTTTGAACTGTGTACACCCCTCCCCCTCCGCTCTCGCCCCGTCCCACGCCCCCAGCACCACGTGGTCACATTATTGCCTTGAGTCTCTGCGCCGTCTGGCAGGTGGAACGGCAGCGATCAGGTGTCAGTCTCCCTCTGGCAGTTTAGACAAAGCACTCAATTAATTTCCGAGTTGAAACATGGGGAGGTTGTGACTGTTTATTAGCTGCGGTAGCTTTTCAATCCACATTTGCATAATTTGGTTGTTCTTGGCATCACAGCGATATTAACAGGTTGGATCATTTACAGTTAGTGTGTGATTGTGAATTACTGGGAGTTGATTACATAAATGACAGCTCCGTGCTCCGATTTGGTTCTCTGCAGTGGAGGAGAGGAGCAGGAGACGTCTTTTTGGAGAAGGGCGAGCCTGCATGCTGAAGTCATTAGATTGTGGTGGTGCGGGGAGTTTTATTGCTTCCTACTCATGTTAAGTCAATCCAACAATTTACTGGTCTGCCCTGCGCCTGCTCTCTGTCATTCGGCTGTGGACTGTGGACGTTCTCGCTCAGTCAGTGTGATGTTGTGGATGGGAAGACGAGGCGAGAGGGAGGGGACCGTCCCAGGATTTTACAGCTGATGTGATCAATATTCCCACGAGAAAGGAAAGCTAACTGGAGGCACTGCTCCCTCAGAAGCTGTGTTACTTAGTCTAGAAGTGACTTGGAACTGCAAGAGTTGGTCTGATTATTCTGTGAATAATCAGACCAACTCTTGCATCTCTGGTATTAAAATGTGGACGGTAACATCGCTGGGTTTGTGAATTTGACCCATGTGACTCAAAGTACCACTGTACAATGAGGGTTCGTTCCTCGGTGCTGTATTTGCTCAGATTAATGTGGGAAGAGTCGTTCTAAACGCTCTGAAAAAATGAAAGTGCTTCAATGTGACGTTCTCAAAATGACCGACAACAAAAATCGTCCTGTGACTGAAGCTCATGAAGGCGGAGCTGCGTTTCCTTTTGGCCGGTGGCTAAAGTGAAACCTCCTGATGCCAAAACAAAGCGACTGCTCAGTGTTTGTTTCTCAAGGACAAAGACGCGCTCCAGTCACAAACAAACATTTTAAATTAAGACATTATTTTGATTTGATTTTTTACTCTCTGCTCCCACCGGTTGATTCAGAATTATTCTAATTTGATTTAGTTTTCTCTGTTTCACAGTTTGCTTTTGTTTGCTCACAAGGAAACCTCATTACAAAGTCGTTCTTGTCGTCTTCTTATTTAGATCAACCAAAGCAGTGCAGTAAATTGATCAAAATAAAAATATATCAAGCACATTTTTCCTCCAGAGCAGACAGGTCGTGTGTCCTGTCGCTCACACCTCGCGTTTCCTTTGGTGTTTACGGAGGAAAAACCTTTTGGGCTGCGTGGGGTTTTCTGTCAGAGCTTCCCCTGGAGAATGTGACAAAGGAATAAAGCAGCGGCGCACGGGTCCATGTCGCAAATAATCACAGCAGAAATATGCTTCAGAAGAGATGAAAAAATGGAAATCTTACCAGGGTGATTAAGAATTCAAAACAAAACAGCATCGATTTGAATAGTGAAAATGGCACCTGGGCAAAAGAATCTGAAACACTCGAAAAGCAGCAGAAAATCCCACTTTCCTCAGACACGATGTGAGTGACCTTCATGAGGCGTAGTAAAAATATGCACCATACAATTAAAGAGGAGCCTGTGAGGTCACCAAATGCATTAAGCACAAAGTCCTACAGAAGTAATCATCACAGAAACTCTCCTTTTCTGCAGCCAGACGGTGAAATGAGCTGTATTAAGTGAACCGAGTGCTGCAGGAGAGCCGTAACTGACTAATAATGTGAAAGCTGCTTTGTAAATTGGCCAGACATTAGCAGGGCATTGCTATTTGAAATGAGAATTATTAAACCGGTGTGCAGTTGAGAAAGAATTAAAGCTTCTATCTGCAAGTTTATTTGATTTTTTCAGCAGTAGATGGAAAATGTGAAACCTATTCCCCTCTGGCCTCACCTGGCCTTTGTTCAGACTCACCTGAGCGCGCCGGGTCGGGCCTATTTACAGATACACTTAATAAACATAATTAAACCCACATTATTGCAGAGAATTTTAGTGCAACATCCACAAATGCAAACAGTAACCTTCAAAAGTCACTGACAGTTGAAAAATAATTATAACTCTTTTGTTTCTAAATATTTGTCTTTTATTTTTTCACAGCATTTAGAACGACTCTTCCCACATTAATCTGAGCAAATCCAGCACCGAGGAACGAACCCTCATTGTACAGTGGTACTTTGAGTCACATGGGTCAAATTCACAAACCCAGCGGTGTTACTGTCGACATTTTAATACCAGAGATGCCCCAAGAGTAAATGCCATTAAAGGAATAATAAGTGTTTTTAAAGACAGGGGGCAGTATGTGATCTCCACAGACCTGACTAGTCCTGATTTCTTCCTGTGGGTCTATCTTAAAGAAAAGGTGTTTGTGAATAAACCTCAGACAATAAACCACTTCAAACGTGACATCAGGATCAAATAAGAGACAGATTAGGTCATTTTTACTTCCTCTAGTTTAAATCGTGATAAGTTCAAGTGTAAGTGAACAATTATAACCGTATATACTGACAAAAATCTGGGAAGGTTCAGTTTATCTACTGCTAAAATTTGGTGAGTATAACTTAAGAATTATAGGAGCTACTGAAGATTTGAAAGTGTCACTGACTTTTGGGCCGCCCTGTATGACACTAAACTTACCTGGTCTCATTTATTCATCTGTCAAAGGCGACGACAGGAATTAGACTCTTTAACCGGCCAAACACTGCAGACACATTTGCCCGATTTAGGATCCGTTTGCTTCTTTCCAACTTCAGATCTTCACATACGACTCTGAATCCGCTGCGCTCCTAATGTGTGCGAGGCGCGAGATCCAAACTCAAGAACGACTTCATCCTCTCAGCTCTCGTAAAGTTTTAAAGTTAAACTGTAGCGTTCTCATCCATATTATCCATTTTAAATGTGTCCTCCGCAAATACAGTAATGACCCAGTCACAGAGCAGAGCCTTAATCCAGTCTGAAGTGTTGTTTAAAAAGTGAAAAGGTGAAAGTGGATCCTCGTGTGTCTGTTTACCTCCACACAGCGAGGGTCAGGCTGAAGCTGCTGCAGATTATCGACTCTACTCCCTGTGTCGTTTATCTTCTGTGCGTTAAGTGTTTATCTGAACCACTGCTCCACTTTTCACACATAATAATACCACAGTTTTGACTCGTATCTAAACTAGAAGTGAAATACTCTGATGTTTGTTACACTTTAGAGTCTCAGAGTGAGTCGTTTTACTCTAAACAGGAGACACGAGGTTTGCTCACAACTTTTAGCTTGTGGTGTGCAGTCGCTTCGCTGCCATATCCTGCTGAAGTCTTTGCTCCGCGGGGGATCGTAACATTTAAGATGTCGTACGATTCTCCTCATGTCTGTGGTGAGAACTTTTTGTTGCACATTTAAGAATCATTTAAAGGCTCCATATTTCATATTTCTGATCTATGTTTCCTCCGACTGAAACATAGATCGGCCTAAATTAGTTTCCTTTGCAGCGTGGCTGGCTGGGCGCTCCCTTAGAGACAGGGTGAGGAGCTCGGTCACACAGGAGGAGCTCGGAGTAGAGCCGCTGCTCCTCCACATTGAGAGCAACAACTGAGGCTCGGGTATCTGCTCAGGAGGCCTCCCGGACGCCTCCCTGGAGGTGTTCTGGGCATGTCCCACAAGGAGGAGGCCCTGGGGAAGATCCAGGACACGCTGGAGGGACTATGTCTCTGGCCTGGGAACGCCTTGGGGTCCCACCGGAGGAGCTGGAGGACGTGTCTGGGGTGAGGGAAGTCTGGGAGTCTCTGTTTAGACTGATGCCCCCACGTCCTGGCTCCAGATAAGAGGAAGAACATGGATGGATGTTTCCTCCTCACAAACACCTGGATTCGTGTTGTGTGTCATACACAAACTCTGCATATTTACTGTAGAATGAATTCTTCTCTGAAACAGAGAAGACTCTGTTCCACCTCGTGATGTCATCATGTGGTAATACAGGAAGTGCTCCACTTGGGGTCAGCGCCAACACATTTGCAAAGCATTCTGGGATTCATAGTATTAGAGGTGGATGCGCCTGTGGTCCAGCTCTAATACATATTTGATATGATCTTGCAGGCCAAACATATTTATATTGAGGGCCAAATTTTGCCCGCAGGCCTGAGTTTGACATGTCTGCCCTATAGCGTTGGTGCTATCGCCGCCGATAGACTCACGGTTGTGGACTTTCCATCACCGTGACTCCGTAACCAACTGTGCTTCATGTAAATCCAAACAGCGTCTCAAAGCCGAGGCACGAGGCTCTTTAAATATGTCACTGTCATTACGTAATGTGCTTACGTCGCCCTCGAAGACGACCAATCAGAGCGCAGGAGCTGCCGGGATTCTCCCAGTCAGTGATTTGATGCGTCAAAGGAAAAATAAGGATGGATAGAGTTGTAAAATAGAGGTAGTTGTGTGGAAAAAGGTAAAAGTACACGCTGATACTTCATTTAACAACAAAAGGAGGAAACAGGATTAGACCATGACTTAAATCTCACGAGGGTCAACTTTGCGTATTATAGGACGTAAAAACAGGTCCCCACCTTCAGAAAAACGTTCATATCCTCTGTTTTTGGTATCTCTGTGGTTAATACTTGAATAGAATGATAAAAGCTGCATGTTTCACGCGTCCATAGACCTGTGAGCGCCTGTACTCACCTTTTATGAGTCCAGGCTCACGCTCGACAAGGTCACAGAGGGAAGCCGCTCTGGTCATCGCCGTGGTGACTGACAGGCGCGTGCTGGCAGCGTGTGTCTTTGTAATATTTGATGAAATGGCTGTCGCTTGTCGGCCATGTTGTCTCTAAAATTGCTCTTGGTTATTGACCGCCCATCACCGCCCTGCACTTTCCATTGATTTTATCTCGTAGTTTTCACCTTCTTCTCCTCGTGCTCCTAACTCATCACTCACTGTCACACACGCTGGTCCACACGGGTCACTTTTAGTTTGTTTTTCTCAGTTTCATTCTGTTGTTCTGGGATTTAAAGGTGCAGTATGGAACTTTCCTGTAGGTTGTGTGTAACTTAAAGGTCCTATATGACGCAAAATCTCTCTTAAACCGTGTTATAATGCTGTTAAGTCATCAAAAACAGACCTGGAGTTGTGTTTTGTTTGAGTGACACTTTATTATTAGTCTGTCAACATCTCCAAAGCTCCGTTCCACCTTGTGATGTCATGAAGTGGTAGTTTTCAAGTGAACAGCTCCTTTTATTTTAGTTCAGTAGAGATAAGTGGTAATTCCAGGAGCTGAAATGGTCCAAATGATTCTAGTGAAGGTGGAGTTTAAAAACACAGTGGAGCACTTCCTGTATCACCACATGATGACATCACAAGGTGGAACAGAGCGTTTTCTGTTTGAGAGAAGAACTGAATGAAACAAAATGCAGCTCCAAGTCGGTTTGTGATGAGGAAACAACATTAGAACAGATCAGAAAACAGCGTAATACGGGTTAGGGTTAAGAGGAACCACTATTTGCTTGTTTTGCCTAGAAATGTGTTACAGGTCAGATCTGTGGAGAGGCGCAAACGCTCACAGTGAGAATTCAAGTTTCTCAAGGTGTATTTTTTATGTAATACAACACCTCTAATTGAATAAATGCAAGATGGGTCAGCTTAATGCTATACTCTGTACGGCAATAGCATCAAGTGGCAGATTATCTACTGGGAAAGTTACATAGTGCAGCTTTAAAAGGTCCATATGACGCTATTTTCTGATCTGTTCTAATGTTTCCTCGTCTCAAACCGACCTGGACATGTGTTTTTTTGTTTCATTCCCATGTTTAACACAAACACACCTGCATATTTAGGCTGAGTTCTTCTCTGAAACAGAAAGGAAACGCTCTGTTCCACCTTGTGATGTCATAAAGTGGTGATACAGGAAGTGCTCCACGGTGTTTTTAAACTGCATACACCTTCTCTAGAATCATCTGGATGAATTCAGCACCTGGAATTGCCACTTATTTCCACTGAACTAAAGGTAAAAGGAGCTGTTAACTTGAAAACTACCACTTCATGACATCACAAGGTGGAACAGAGCGTTTTGAGCTTCCTAGATGTTACAGACTAATAATAAAGAGTTACTCAAACATGTGTGGATGAAACAAAACACAACTCCAGGTCTGTTTCTGATGAAGTAACACCATTATAACGTGACTTTAAGCTCAGAAGAATCCATTTTGTGTGATATAAAACATACAGTTTTAAAGTTTCGAGCTGCGTTCTTTCCCGTAGCGTTCTCTCTGTTGTACTGGCGAGCTTGTAAACGAGCGCCGCTGTTACAGAGGTGGCCCAAATCATTGATATGCTGCACATGAAAGCAGCCGGGTCGTCGCGGGAGGCCGTCTTAATCACAAAGGGAATTCTATATTGGGAGCGGGAAAAGCAAACACAGCAGTATTTATCTACTGCACACGAGGCTGTTCTAATGTACAGGACCTGTGCCGTCTCTTTCATCTACTACAGCTGAATTATTCACTAGTTTGCTCGGGCCGGCAGAAGAAATGAAGTGAAAACCTTGCACTGTGTCTCCCCGTCTGGCAGAGTCCGGTTACCTGCCCGGCGTTCAGCGGGTTTCCATGTGGATGATGCAAAGGAGACGGTAAACACGACCCTGCTGGACCTGCTGCTGTCGCCTGATTTAGAAACTCGCAACAGTGCTACCCACGGGTTTCATGAATGAGGAAGACGTTAGGAGCGTTGCCGTGGCGATTAACAACGTAAAGCAGAATATTATGTCTTTTGAAAGGGGAAAAAGTCCTCAAGTCAGTGTATATCTATTAGGGATGTGCAAAAAAAATCAAAATCTCAATACAGTCGTCCCTCGCTGTATCGCGGTTCACCCTTTGTGGTCTCGTTGTGTCTGAACCTGCACTGTTCAGCGTCCGGACCGACCAAGGCACTACAGACCACCCGTGATCTTTTGGCTCTAATCTGGCATGTTTACATTCACGTTGAATCATGTTTGTTCATTAACATGCATTATCCCAGTCAAATAAATACATTAAAAAAAAATAAATAAATAACATGAAATCAAATACATAAATAAATAAATAAATACATAAATAAAAAAAATAAAAAAATACATAAATTAAAAATAATAACATTAAAATAAATACATAAATAAATAAATAGATACATAAATTAAAAAAAATAAAAATAAATAAGTACATAAATAAAATAAATAAATAAATACATACATAAAAAATAATTAATTGATTAATTAAACAATAAAAATAAAGAAATAAATGCATAAATAAAAAATATATTTTTTTGTTATATTTTACCACATTTTTCTGTCACATCGTTACATTTTTGTGGCTTGTTTAGAGGAAAGAAACATATTTATGCAGAACATTTGACATTTGATTCACTGTTTTTTGTATTTTTCTTATTATCTTTGCACAGACTGTGGTTTAACAAAAACTTTTAGCATCACAGTTGTGTTTTAGGTGACATGTTGTGAACCTTTAGAGCCGTTAAACTGCTCGTGTCTCTGTGCAAATATAAATGTGGAGCTCGTATAAACTGTGGATGAATAATATTGATCAATGAAACAGTCTGATGTGTGCTTCTAGTTAGCAAAACGCACTAAACTAAATGCACTTGGTTATGTTCATTAATTTTCAGTAAACAGAAGATAAACGCACCATTATTGTGTGGTTTTTTTTGTGAAAATAGGGTCAGAAAAGCCTTTATTTTCCACTGAATCACATCGAATCAATTTGAAATATCTCGTGTTAATCGAAAAAGTCCTGTTTCGAGATATGTTTTGTGATATTATCGGAATATAGTGAACTCATAATGATGCCCAGCTCTTAATACCTATAGCTTTGGCGTGGGCCCCGTTTGGAGGATATGAATGGTTTCCCAGTCGCTCATTGGCTAAGAAATGTTCCCTGGCAAACGTGAAGTCGCCGCAGGATCTCAGTATCACCGTAGTGACACCAGCTGCCCACTTCCTGTTCCGCCATGTAACTCACACTCCAATAAACATCTCTGCACAGCTTAATCCACCACGTGTGTGCAAATATTACACTATAATGACGTTTCTGTTGGGTTTTGATGATTTAAACAGGGTCCGAGTGCAGACGCGATCACTTTTATAAAAGTAAAATCAGATGTGAAGGAAAAATATCAGCATTTTTCTCTCATTTACATACAAACCACTCAGTCTGTCTGCTACTCCCACACTTCCGGCCCAAAGCATCACACCATTATTATTCAACAGCTATAATTGCGATAATAAAACAGCACAAATCACAACAGGAATGGAACAGAATGAGTTTTTCTCCACATCTATTGATTTTGATCTGGTGTTTGGACATTCTCTGTGTTTGATAGTTACATTTGGGAAAAACTGCCCGTCCATTTTGGCTTTAAATTACAGCTAGAACGCACGTGGGCGACAGTGGCTCGGTTGGTAAAGTGTTTGGCCACTGATCCGAAGGTTGGCGGCTCAAATCCCGCCCTTGATGTAAACATGAGCGGTCAGATCTACTAACCCACAGGTTGGCGGTGCGATTCCAGCTCCCACAGATGAATGGTGCCACACTTAACCCACCTTGCCCCGAGCGTCTGTGTACAGGGGCGGTGCTGCTAGGGGGGCTTGAGGGTCACTAGCCTCCCCTAGAATGGCCAAAGCTCCCCCGTAGCTCGCTCACAGCTTTCCTCACTTCCATAGCGCATTTAATCTCGACTAAAATGTTCAAATATTGCGGTTCATCCTTCGTGGCCTCGCTGTTTTGCGGATTTTTCTAGTGCAATTCCCCACACTTTTTTACACTGTATGGACGTGCATTGTGTTCTGCGTCCCGACCGGCCAAGCACCTGCAGACCACTGTCAATCGATCTCCGTGCCAGCGTCAAATTTACGTAAATGTTTGATCGACACTACAGCGGAGCGACGCCAGGGCGAAGACGCACGGTTAGAGGGACTGTGAAATACACCTGAGTCACTATTAATCAATTAAACAAGAGAGAAATGTAAGAAAATGTTAATGCCTGTGTGAGAAAAGTGTGTTAAGTGTGTGGTGAGGGGTTTTACGGCTTTAAAACATATATTATTACAGGAACGTGACCCTCGCAATAAACGAGGGACCTCTGTATTAGGTTTTATAAGTCACCACAGGGGCCTAACTGCATTTAAAATAGTTTAAAAAGGGGGTGGGGGGTACGCGCCATTGTTAAAAGGCCCTGTCTGTGTACACTGATGCATAAATGTGTGAATGTGTGAGTGGTTCCTCGATGTAAAGTGCTGTTATTCACTGAGATGAATGACTGGAATGAAGGATTTTTGGTCATGTTAAAATGTTGTATTATATTGTTGCAGTTTTGCAGTTTTGCTCCTTCTAAATCTATATAAAGCTGAAGAGTTGGAAATAGACTCCCACGTTCTCCCTGCTCACCGACCACACGTACTATAAAGTCACTCCAAATTACATAAACCTACAAATATTTATCAGATACTTTCTATAAAGAACAGTTTGCAGATTTGTCCCTGTAGCATTAAACTGAACAGCAGGGGCGTCGTCGAGAGGGGGGACAAACGGGTCTCTTGCCAGGCTCTTAGGGGGCCCAGAATCAGACCCACTTCCTACTCGTTTATGTTTGTAGATCGTTTGCCCACTGATCTGAAGGTTGGCAGTTCAAATCCTGCTCTCGACATAAACTTAATTAAACTGAACAGCAGGGGCGTCAGTGAGAAGGGGGACACACGGGCCTTTTGTCTCAGAATCTTAGGGGGCCCAGAATCAGACCCTCTTTTTTTTTAAAGTTATATTAGTAGTTCAGTTGGTAGAGTGTTTGTCCACTGACCCACAGGTTGGCGGTGCAATTCCAGCTCCCACAGACGAAATGAATAGTGTCATTATGTTCTTGAGCAAGACACTTAACTCACCTTGCCCTTAGTGTCTGTGTACACTGTGCATGAATGTGCATGTGAATGGGTGAGTGGTTTCTTGATGTAAAGCGCTTTGAGCGTCTTGAAACTGGAAGTGCTATATAAAAATTTGACATTTTACAATTAGAGGGGGGTTTGGCAGGTCTGGGAACGTCTTGGGGTCCCACTGGAGGAGCTGGAGGACGTGTCTGGGGTGAGGGAAGTCTGGGAGTCCCGGAAGATAACCGGAAGAAAATGGATGGATGGATAGGGGCCTGTGTGAGGTTTCTTACCCCTGGTCCCCAAATTTCTGTCGACAGCCCTGCTCAACAGTCCCCACTTCATTGGATTCTCTTAAAAACTTCTAAAATCCCTTAAACCCCAAACTCTCTGTGGCTAATTCCACGAACAAACGAGGAACCACCGCAGCTTCATCTAAATTAGCTTTATTGATCAGCTAAGCCGCTCATCAATCAGAGACTTATTATTGCCGCATCCTTATACATCACTGCTGTCCTTGATGCTGTTTCTTTACCAAAAACACGGCAAGTTACCCGAGTTACTTTTCATTTTGTGCAGAAATGATCCAAATAAAGGTGTTGTTTTGTAGATAGCGCACACACCTTCCCCTATAATCGAAACCTAATTAAAAGTACTCAAGGTTTACGTTTAGCTCTTCTTATGGTGTTTGAAAGGCTTAGAATTCCCCTGTAGACTGGGTAGATAAAGCAGACATCTTCTCCTTTCTATAGCCACCTGGTGAAAAAAAACAGAAAAGATACACGTTATATATTCTGTTACAGTACACTGCTGATATGGACAGTATACGCTACCACAGATGAACCTGTGCTGATGCATAATCATGATGTTTATGCTCACCTATTTTTATATATGCCATGTAAGTAAGATATGAGTGAAGTACAGAACTCTAAGACTGGAGTACTGTGCAAAAATATGCATTTGTGTGAAAGAAATCCAAACAAAAACACATTCTGGGCTTAAACTGCTGCTAAAGAATCGGTCTCATCCTGCAAGATTATTCGTCATTGTCATATAAAGCAACGCAGTCACATTTAGAGCATTAAACTCTGCAGTTTTGATGTAAAGTGCAATACCAAAAGAGCAAGACGCCGTAAATAACTGCAGTGTAAACATGAGCACGATAATGACACGAGTGCAGCTCATGTGTAACAACCAGGAAGCGTCTTAGCAGCAGCGTAAAGATCATCACAAGGACAAACAGTCAGATACGGGGAGTTTTTTACATCATTATGCAACAAAGCAAAGTCCAGTCCAGTGTTTTTGCGTTGGTGGGCGTGGCTATTGAAGGTACAGGCTGTTCTGGTTTGATCATGTTTAGGTGATGCTGTTTTTGAGATGTTTGACGTTATTCGCCCTCGCCAACTTTTGCCGTAAATGAGCCTAAACTGACCTTTCTTTGTGGTGGAGCTGCTGGTTAGAATCTCCTTCATTTCAGTGGAGATTCGGGAGAAGTTTTGTCGGTTGATTTGTGTCAAGAAGTCAACGCCGCAGTGATTCTCTTGAGGTTTTAAAAGCGGCTCTCTAATCCCTTATTTACGGATGTTTACGGCTCTGTAGTCACTTTATTTACATTTATTGTCCCGGTTGTCAGTCTCATGCAAAATAATACAACCTCAATGACGTTTTCAGGGCCCACGGTAACTTCCAGAATCAGATAAATGGAAAGGAACTACAAGATGTCGCCTTCGAAACAATACAGCTGATGGTTTTGGCTCAGTTTAACATGAACACCAGTGAAGAAGTATATTTTTTACAGCAAAATTATCTGATATTACAACTTGTGTCATGCAAAATATTGAACTACAGTGAACTGAATGTCATGTACGACCTGTATCCACCAACACGACGCAGTAACAAACGTCTATGAAAACCTGCAGTGTAATTAAAATCACTGTTTTAAGATTCTGACACATTCTTACTGTAATTAACTGGGATTCAGAAGCAGGACCACGCCTCAGCCGCCTCCTGCTCATCTCCAGCGAACCACAGCTCACCTCCACCACGCCTCTAATTACCCAGAAGCCCTTTTTATACAAGCCTATCCCGGCCACAGCCTCCACATCATCAACAAATATCTGTATCGTACTATCACCGTGACTTGTTTCTTGCTACAACCGTTAAACGAACACTATGTATATCTTTGCTAATGGATCCGTCGCTGCTTGTCTCCATGCCCAGAATGTTCCACAGTATTAAACTTCTTATTTATCTCCATGGAGACAAGCAGGCGATGCCAAAAAGCCTCTCCAGCTCCAATCTGCAAAGAGACAACCCCCCGCTCACAATAAGAGCACATCTTCAATCTCCTCAGTAAAACAACCTGTAATCGAGTAATGCAATATAGATGAGTTTAATGCTCGGACAATCCAGGCCAAGCAGGAGCATCGCCATGGAGACGAGCTCCAGAGAAGTTACGTAATGCATCTTTAGCAGCTGGACTTCATGCCATGTTCATCATTAAGAGTGTAACAATATAAATAAAAAACAAAAAAGCATAATTCAGCATTCAACATATGACTTTATAATTTTCTTTTTGTAAAACTTTTAAAGCGGCTCAAAGTTGTGCAGTCTTTAACATGATCATCGAACCTGTTCCTCACATTTACTCAACAGTTGAAATGCTGTTTTACATTTGTTCTGACGCATGTTTTTTTAAATACATCCTGCCCTCGAAGATTATCAGCACAACCTCGATTTCTAAACAGATCTTGAATATGAAATGGTATTTGTTTATTCTTAATTTTATACATAAATTGTGCCGTTCTATAATAATCTACCAGGTCCTTGAATTTCATTGTTTTTTTGGGGTAAGAATTCATCTGTATGAGCCCGAAAAGAGGCTTTGTTCACAATTTGCTCGTTTGTGGATAACTGCAGTATGAATAGTATTTGTTTGATCTGTGTTTCCTCCACACAGTAGGTCATGTCGGGAAGTATCAACCAACTACACAAAATGAACAATGTTTTTTCGTTCAAACATTCTTTTACTTTAAATATAATGGCTAAAGATTTACATAATTTGGTACAAAACACTGGTACAAAAAACAGGAACACATCACACACACCCGTTTTTGATGTCCTCACACTGGCTCCCTGTCTCTTATCAAATTGATTTTACAGTAGCTCCACAGTATCTGTCCGACCTGCTCCTCCCTCTGCTCCTCCTCTCTGATCTGCTCCTCCTCTCTGCTCCTCCCTCTGCTCCTCCTCTCTGCTCCTCCTCTCTGCTCCTCCTCTCTGCTCCTCCCTCTGCTCCTCCTCTCTGCTCCTCCCTCTGCTTCTCCTCTCTGCTCCTCCTCTCTGCTCCTCCCTCTGCTTCTCCTCTCTGCTCCTCCCTCTACTCCTCCTCTCTGCTCCTCCCTCTGCTCCTCCTCTCTGCTCCTCCCTCTGCTCCTCCTCTCTGCTTCTCCTCTCTGCTCCTCCTCTCTGCTCCTCCCTCTGCTCCTCCTCTCTGCTTCTTCTCCTCTCTGCTCCTCCCTCTGCTCCTCTCTCCTCTCTGCTCCTCCTCTCTGCTCCTCCCTCTGCTTCTCCTCTCTGCTCCTCCCTCTGCTTCTCCTCTCTGCTCCTCCCTCTACTCCTCCTCTCTGCTCCTCCTCTCTGCTCCTCCCTCTGCTTCTCCTCTCTGCTCCTCCCTCTACTCCTCCTCTCTGCTCCTCCTCTCTGCTCCTCCCTCTGCTCCTCCTCTCTGCTCCTCCCTCTGCTTCTCCTCTCTGTCCCTCTCTCTCTCTCTCTGCCCCTCCTCTCTGCTCCTCCTCTCTGCTCCTCCTTTCTGCTCCTCCCTCTGCTCCTGCTCAGGTCTGCAGATCTTTCACTGTTAGTGTCCCACAAACCAGGAGGAAACTTCTCTGGGACCTTCTCTGTGTCTGGTCCCCAAACTATAGAACACGTTGCCCCTGCACCTTAGACAGAGTCACTTTCTACTTTTAAATCAGCTCTTAAAACACACTTTTTCTCTTTACTTTTCATTGATATGTTGATTTAATTCGTTTACAGTTTGAAGTTTAGTATTTGTCATATATCTGTGTTTTTAAAATGACTGTTGTACTGCGCTCTGGTCAACTCTGCTGTTTTTAAAGTGCAATCCGGGCCGGCCCAGCCTAAAAAAAAAACAGACTAAGCAGCTGCTTAGGGCCCCGAGGCCACCCAGAGGGCCCCCAAGAGCCCATACAATTATATTGAAAATAATGATTGAAACGTTTTTTTCTGAAAACTAAACGGTGTATGTATACTAGTTTAAATATCCTTCTTACACGACTAGATGTGTTTTATTTCCATTAGCTGGACATGTGCTTCCTACATTTATTTTCTAGTCGGGCAGTGGTGAGGACAGCTACGTGTTTACACCGGTGTGAAGGACCCCTCCCTCCAGGTGCATTCTGGGAGGGCTGAGGCAGCAGAGGGACATTCGAGTGGATGTTTTTCAGACTAAAAGACTTAAGTTAGCGATGGGACAGTGTATGAAGAGCCCAGAGGAAGATCGTTTGGGGACAGGATTCTTCAGAGAGAACTCGAAATATGCCACGATTTTACACCAGTGGATCTGCAGATAAAACAGAGAGAATGTGCAGACAGGACATGTATCAGAGGACAGAGGACACACCTCAGAGGGACAGAGGACACACCTCAGAGGGACAGAGGACACACCTCAGAGGGACAGAGGACACACCTCAGAGGGACAGAGGACACAGGTGAGTCCGTTTATTACTCTGGCTGTTTTTGGTTGTGGCTCGTCCTTTTGTCTCTAAACCTCAGATGATGTGAGTTTGGTTAAAGTCTCTGCTCCCGTGTCACATCCTCGTTGGTTAAGGCACAAACCTCTGTTACATTTGCTGAACGAAAGAACGACCTGTGAACGACTCCTGAATGTGTTATTAACGACTCATTAATACGGATGCACCGATACCATGTTTTGCAAACGAGTACTTCATTTTGAGTACTCGCCGATACTGAGTAAAGATACCGATACCAGACATTATTTTTACTGGTGTCTGATTATAGTAGTGAGTCTCATTCATTTCATTTTATAGTATAGCCACTTTTTCATCATAGAATACTTATCACTGTAGTTAGGTATAATTCAAATATTATTTATTTAGATCTGGTCTAAAGCACCTGGTTTTACCGCTTCCTCTTTGCAGACTGCGCTCCTCCGAGCTAACTGCTAACACGCTAACTGCTAACGCGCTAACTGCTAACACGCTAGCTGCTAACGCGCTAACTGCTACAGAGCCACTGTTAACATAACAGTGACTGTTGTTACTTGTACCACTTTTTCGCACTTATGTTCCTGCTGTTCGTCTTTTAAAAGCTCTGAGCTCGTCTAAATGTGTTTGTCCATTATAACAGTTACATCGCAGCACAAGCAAATAAACACCAGCGCACTTAGCAACGTTAGCATGCTACTATTGTAAACACAAGCACTGCGCTAGTGTCCTCTGAACTATAAACTCCTTTAGAGTCCTAAATATTTGTATATGTCAGGTGTGCTTAATGTGCAGCTTTATGTCCAGAGATCTGCTCTGTGGAGAGGCGAGCTGTGAGCCTCAAACAGCAGCACAGATACAGTGATATCGGCTTTTGGTATCGGCAGCTCATTGATGAGTACGAGTACAGCGCAATGCTGGTATCAGTATCTGGGCATCCTACTCATTTAATCTGCACATTTAGGCGAATTCTCCCATCCAAAGCCTAACAAACAAAAATGATGTGATCCTAAAATCCCCTTTTATTTAATGTTCAGTCCAAATGATCTGATGATGATAAATCTGATGATTATAAATCTGATGATTATAAATCTGACGTCATGTCCAGGCTGTTTCTCTTATGCTACTCTTGACTTGGAGCACTACTTTGTACTTTCTTGAGTGATATGATTTTGAGTTAGTGTACCTTGTTTGGCTGCTCTATCCAGTACAGCACTTTATGAGAAAAGTAAGCCCATTTTAGTCGACTGGGACACATTTAAATGCACCAGAATTTAAAAATGTCTCTGGCCGACCCCCTTCCTTGCATGTTTTTATACTGTTAGACTTGTGGCTATTGCTGTTGTGAGCCTCTAGAATTTTCAGTCTTTTAACAACTGGTTGTGATTATGTTTAATGTTGTCAGATATGAATATGTGGCACTGAACTGGAGAGGGCCCCGGGGGACAATTTTGCTTAGGCCCTCCTGAAGGCTAGGGCCGGCCCTGAGTGCAATAGAAATAAAGTTGGATTGGATTGGATAATTTTGTCTTTATAAATTGTATGTGGCTTTTCCAACTTAGGTTATTTTGGATTATTATTCCTAGAAATTTAATTTGATTTATTTGCTCTATTACTGTTTTATGAATAATCAGAATAATCAGATTCCTGTTCACATTAATTCATGTTCATGGATTCCTCTATGAACTCGGCATATCTCAATATTTCCTCTGTCCGCCCCTCATCTGCAGGCATCCATCACACACACACACACACACACACGCACACACGCACACACGCACACATGCACAGCGAGATCGGCAGCCCACTGTGTAACCATGGTGTAGAGTCGGGCTTTAGATGTGATTTTCTCCAGCAAACATATTTCCTTTGGCCACCGACCTGCTTTCTGCCTTCACAGATAGGTAATCATTCCCTTATTGTTGTTTATAGTAATGTTTCTGGATGATTCACGGTAAGAGCGGCGCACAGAGGCACACACGGGGCTGTTGTGCTTTTTCACGACGATTTGGTGGAACATTCTGAAGTGCTTTCAGTCACAACCCCGTGTTTTTACTGGAAGAGGCAAGTAACCAAAAGTTTGTCCTCTGCAAACCAATATTTTTACAGTCCTGTGCTCTGAAGAAAACAGCCAAACTTTAAAACCGAAAGAGTTTGTGACCCACTTGTTCTCAGACGCTCTATAATTATAATAAATGTTTCACACCCAGGGAAGCAAGATTACACCTGTAATATATGGCTAGTCATTACTTACCTCTTGCCAGACGAAGCCTCTGCCCCCAAACCATTAGATTAGTCTCCCAATTAATCTCTCCATGTTTTTCTCAGTTTTTGCCAGTGCATATTTTTCCCCTTGAAAAGAGATTACAGCCTCATGCAGCTGAGGAATGCTCCTTCAGATGCTGCTGGATATGTTCAAAGCACATTTCAACTTTGTCAAGGTTGGTGGTAATTTCAAAAGTTGAGTTGCAGTTTACCCTTTTGAATTTGCCTTGATTGCTCAGTGTTTTGTTTTGAGGCTGGATTTAAAGTGACGGAAAAACATTTAAACTTAAAGCAGACCCATTGTCCTTGTGTCGCTCTGTAGTTATAATCTACGACACCCGTGGATCTTTATGTTATAGTTTGCACATTTTAAATCACAATATGCATCTAAAACGACTTGATAAAAGAAACAAATCCACTGAGTTCTATGTGAGTTGAAAATGGGGATTGATTGGCAATAAGGTGTCTTGAAAATAAGCGATTAAAGATGCTCAAACTTGAACAAATACAACTTCCAGAGGTCTGTGTAATCCCTCAGTCGTTCAGGTCTGATCCAAAGCAAAAGCCGAATCTGTCAACTCGACAAATCATTGTTGGAGTGAAGATGTTTCGCTGCTCATCCAGAACTGAAGAAGAAGCGGCTTGGACGAGCAGCAAAACGTCTTCACTCCTACAACAATTTGTCCAGTTGACAGATTTAAACTTTGTCTTTTGATACAACTTCCAGAGGGAAAATGAGAAGGAAACAACTATAACATGGTCAAAAGTTCTGAAAACTCCATTTTGCAGAAAAGGTCTGCTTTAACAATCCAAATAAATCTGAACGTTTGTTATTGACAAGGCCGTCTGACTGGCTTTATACAGGGTGGCCCAAAAGTCACTGACAGTTGAAAAAAACCCATAACTCTTTTGTTTCTAAATATTTGTCTTTTATTTTTCCAGAGCATTTAGAACGACTCTTCCCACATTAATCTGAGCAAATACAGCACTGAGGAACGAACCCTCATTGTACAGTGGTACTTTGAGTCACATGGGTCAAATTCACAAACCCAGTGGTGTTACCGTCGACATTTTAATACCAGAGATGCCCCAAGAGTAAATGCCATTAAAGGAATAATAAGTGTTTTTCACAGACAGGGGGCAGTATGTGATCTCCACAGACCTGACTCGTCCTGATTTCTTCCTGTGGGTCTATCTTAAAGAAAAGGTGTTTGTGAATAAACCTCAGACAATAAACCACTTCAAACGTAATATCAGGATCAAATAAGAGACATAAACCTGGAAATGAATTAAATGTTATGTAACGTGAGTTGGATCAGGCTGTTCAGAGACAAACACAAAATGGTGGACACTTAAAAAACATTATTTAAAAAAAATAGGTCATTTTTACTTCCCCTAGTTTAAGTAGTGATAAGTTCAAGTGTAAGTGAATAATTATAACCGTATATATTTCCAAAAATCTGGGAAGGTTCAGTTTATCTACTGCTAAAATTTGGTGAGTATAACTTAAGAATTATAGGAGCTACTGAAGATTTAAAAGTGTCAGTGACTTTTGGGCCACACTGTATATACAGTAGTGTTGTTCCAATACTAAAATCTCAGGCTCAAGGCTTCAACACTTCAAATATTACCAAGTGGTCTCATCGTTCTGATATTTAGCAAGATGAGTCTCTATTGAGAGTCTGTGTCTCATTTTTGACAACCGCACTGTATTAAAACAAAAAACAGCATAGTGACTACTCCCACTCGACGCCCATGTGCATTATAGGCCTATAGAATGTTGTGATGCCTTGTCAAACGCAGAAATATGTGGCGCTAACTCAGGCTGATGGTAACTGACATATTTAAAGTCTGTGTCACTGTCATCCATCCATCACTCTGACATGGCTGCAGGACTGTGCTGCGTGGATAACATATAGAATCTGACATATCGAGCCACATAACCCACTGAGAGCGCCATCTCTGAACGGAGTCAAAGGACGATTAGCGACCTTGTGTGGGAATGTCTAGTTAGGCATAAAAACTCTTGCATTTCTATAGAAACTGTGTCTGGGAGGCGATACCGACCAGGTGGGCGGAAAATGGACAGTATCAGTTATGCAAAATTTGAAAGTAATAAATGCGTTTCATTTATATAGCGCTTTGTCAGCTCACAAAGGCTGCTAATCTCAGCCCCCTGCTCACCGCTAATCACTCACTCATGGACTCGTAACCTTGATGGAAAGATACTTAAAATCGCTGCTAATCTGCCACTTCTTCAATCAATAAGCCTGTCACGAAAACAAACTGTGCCACTGACAAAATAATAATGCAACATAATCACAGTGAACCTTTTTGTTACATAAGCAGCGTTATTAAAAAGCCTGAGCTGCAACTGGTTGAATCAAATAGGGACTATGTCTCTGGGCTGGGAACGACTTGGGGTCCCACCGGAGGAGCTGGAGGACGTGTCTGGGGTGAGGGAAGTCTGGAAGTCTGAGGGAAGTCTGGGAGTCCCTGCTTAGACTACTGCCCCTGTGACCCAGCACCAGATAAGAGGAAGAAAATGGATGTACCAAGTAGAAGGGTGCTCCTCTGTCGGTCGCAAAGGCCGTGCAGAAATAGGACAGGCCTCCACCACGAAACGTACTGACTAATGACCTAAATGTGTAAAATGAACCTCGAAATAATTAGTTTTATTTTTAATTCTTATGAGTAAAGGCGTCATTGTCACAGCTTATTTCTTTTTAGATGTAATGAAGTGAGGAATTAATGTTGCCCTTTAAATATCAACAGACAAACAAATCGTTGCGGGTTATTTTTTTCCAAATTGTAGCTAGTATTACATAAGTCTGCTCGGATGACCGCTTCGTTCATGGATGATCAGCCATATTTGTCGTGCCGGAAGTGACGTAAGTGTCTTTCAAATGCACCCGACGAAGTGTGAAACCGTCGAAATGGGGACAGGCCATAGAAGTCACTTATTTAACCTCTTACAGCTCAGCAAAAATACCCCAAATCAACAGTAGGACCTTGGAAGTAACACATGGAAAACTGTCTTTCACTGGTTCCAGCTTTAGACCGATCAGTTTGCTCCCAGTGCTATTAGCTCTCAGAGAAAATAATGCTAACTGCTAACACCAGCTCAGCATATGGAAAAGGACACTTCACTACCTCTGCTCTGGCACATACGACGGATAAATAGTCAATAATATGGCTTATGTGTCTAAATAAAAGATGTTGGAGGTACTTTTGATGCCATTGATCACTTTATTCTGATTAATAACCTCAAATCCTATGGTAAAAAGCGCTTACCCGGATGAATTGTTATCTTTCTAACAGAACACAAACATATTCTTTAGTGGAAGTCTATCAAACACTGCTATGACGTCATGTGGGGTGCCGCAGGGAAGCACTTTAGGCCCACTTCATTTTTTTTAATTCACACATGATTTCAGCTAAAAAGGAAAATATCATTCTGTATGTTGATGATGCCACACCAACTATATCTGAACTGGCAAGATGAGCTAAATTTGGAAGTTGAATGGGTAAAAATGAATAAACTTGTGCTGAATATTTCTAAATCTTCGTCTAACACTAGAGGGAGCAGTTCTGGAGCAGGTCAGGGCATTGGGCATTAGATCAGAGCAGCCATTGTCCTCGGGCAGATCATGTTCATCATATTGTTGCATGACGGGAAAGATATTAGCATGTCTGAAGTGCTCTGTTTATTGTCCTCCTGCTGTTCTGAGTAGAGTTGTTGAAAGTCTGGTCTTAACTCTTTCACGTGACTGTCCAGTGGTGTGGTCCATTGCTGCACACGAGCTTCGAAAAGCTTCAGATCCTTCAGAACAGAGCAGTTAGAATGGTACTTGGCTGTTCTTTTCACACCAATATTAGAAACATGCCGTAGAAACTTAACTTCTACTTTGTCGATGTTTAAATCCAGGCTCCAGACAGTTGTGCAAATGACTGAAAGGTTTTTATTCTGCACTTTTCTCCTTTAATATTAATTTTATGATGATTATTTGTGATTATTCATGTTTTGATTTGCTGTATTGTGATGTTAATGTCTTTCTTATTCTGTAAAGCACCTTGAATTACCTCATGTTAAACAAATACACTCACCTCGCCCGACCTGGTCAGTGTTCGAGGACAAATTGCAGAAAACTCTGCTGGCGTTCAAGCTTTAAATTATGGTGGAGAAAGAGGCAGATTTACAGCGATAAACTTTTATTCAGTGGGTTTTGCCACAATCGTGCAACTCGCCAAGTTACCTCAGGCAAGTGGACTGTCCCCCGACCGAGGAGTGAATCATGAAAAGAACTATTCTCTACAGAGGAGCTGCTGCTTGAAACGCACTTCCCCCAGTGTCAAACCAAATCAAATCAGACCCTTTTTCAAAACTTAAATGAAGCTGATGTTTGAGTAAATGATGTTTTGATCGTGCTTTTTATGTTATTGATGTTTGAACTTATATTGTTAAAATGCAAAGTGGATGGACTTGCTGTTATGCATCTCTACCTTTTTAAATTGTTCCTTGTACAGTGTTCCCTCGTTTATCTCGGAGGTTATGTTCTAAAAATAACCTGCAATAAGCAAAATCCGCAAAGTATCAGCTTTATTTTTTGCAATTCTATGTTTCTTGTCTGTAAAACCCCTCACCACACACTTTATACACTTTTCTCACACAGGCATTAACATTTTCTCACATTTCTCTCTTGTTTAAACACAAAGTTCAAACCTTCGTCGGTGCCTTTGTCGGTGCAGAACGTTTCATCGACATTGTGGGTTTTGTCGGGGAGAAAACTTGCAAACATACAGCACTTCAGAGTCACACTGATCCAACATTTATGTAAATTTGTCTGACACATTCTGTACTGTACAGGAGACACGGAGGAGACTGATGGACAATGGTCTACAGTCCCTCAGCCAATCAGGACACAGAACACAATGGTCTACAGTCCCTCAGCCAATCAGGACGCAGAACACAATGATCTACAGTCCCTCAGCCAATCAGGACGCAGAACACAATTTGCGTTTATACGATGTAAAAAAGCATGTAAAATTGCACTAAAAACTCTACGAAACAGCGAGACCTCGAAAGGTGAACCACGATATAGCGAGGGAAATTTATGCTGCAGTTTTTTGTATTTTATGGACTCCAGGAAGACTAGCAACCACTTTGTTTAAGCTAATGGGGATCCAAAAGAGAATAAAGGACAAAGAGTACAGGACATTCATATAAGACAAAGACTAGAGCCAGCGCTGCCCTTTAACACACCTGATGTTCCATAATTAGCTTCAAAGATCAAGTTTAAGCTCCACAATAACAAGTATTTCAAAGCAGTGTACTCCAAGTGTACTTAAGGATTTAAACCACTTCAGTGCTTAATTTAACAGTCCATTAAGTCTGAGATACTTGAACCTCATCCAAGACATTTACGGCCCCATCTCCAGCACTCTCGTTACGTCATGTCATTTCATTTGAATATCGTCAAAGGGATTATAAAAAAAACTTATATTCATCTTTTAATATCCCCACCCCCCACCAGGAGCGCTCCATCACTGCTCACAACAAGGAAACTTCAGCTCCAAACTCGTCTTTAGGGTCATGAGTCTGAGAGGAGGCGTTTAGTGGCGAATTAAAAGAAACCAAGTGCAGAGGTGTAGCTTTGATGTGTTCTCAGATCTGACGCTTTAAGAGAACCTTGGATCTAACACTGCTGGCTGTCAACTCACTGTTATATAATCTATATGAAAGTGTCTCTGGAAACAACAGGCTGCTGTAAGATATTTAAGGAGACAGAACATCAGCTAAGCTTGTCTCGACACTGACAGTGAATTAAAAGATAATAAACTAGCTAGGTTTATTTACATCTTTTATACATGGATATAATGGCAAGACAAGTTATAATTACACAGTTATTCAAAGTGCTTTGCAGAATAAGACATTAAAATCACAATACAATAATGGTAATATCAGGTATAGAGCAGAAATAGTACTGTATTTTCCAGAGTATAAGCCAAAAAAATGCATAATAATGAAGAAAAAAACTGCCAAACTATGACAAAAAGTGTGACTTATACTCCAGAAAACACAGTACATTTGTATTTGAAGTTAAAGCTGCACTATGTAACTTTCCTGGTGGGGGATCTAACATCATGGAGACGTTATTCCGCTACCAGAAATGTTCCTTAGTATGGCTTTAAGTTCATTTGTCTTGCTTGATTTCAATAATTTATTTAAAATACCTTGAAAAACAGATATAAGATAGATATAAGGTATAATGCCGTACTAAGAAACATTCTAAGCAAAGCAATAAAGTCGACCCTTCATCAGAAAAGGTGTATTACACATTTAAAGAAAACATATTGTGCTTGTGTTTATGATATTGTTATAATCTATGACATCGGTGGATAATTAAGTGATATTTGCACGTTTTAAATCCATCCATCCATGTTCTTCCTCTTATCCGGGGCCGGGTCTAAACAGTCTAAACAGGGACTCCCAGACTTCCCTCACCCCAGACACGTCCTCCAGCTCCTCCGGTGGGACTCTAAGGCGAATGCCCGAACCACCTCAGCTGCTCCTCTCAACGTGGAGGTGCAGCGGCTCTACTCCGAGCTCCTCACCCTATCTCTAAGGGAGCTCATGACCACAGGTGAGGGCAGGAACGTAGACTGACCGATAAATCGAGAGCTTTGACTTTGCTCTTTACCACAACAGAACGATACAGCGACCGCATCACTGCAGACGCTGATTCAACTGTCAATCTCACGCTCCATCCGTCCCTCACGCGTGAACAAGACCCTGAGATACTTGAACTCCTCCACTCTTCTCCACATTTTAAATCTTATTAATCTGAAACAATTTAATAAAAGAAATAAGTCGAAACCTGAAGTGTCCAATGGGAGCTGACGTCATCACAGCAAAGATCGGCTCCTCCTGTAGCTCCAAAAATCACAAACCGAGATGCAGATTTTTTTTCATTCGTACCAAAATGACCATGAGACGCTGCTGAATCCTGTGTGTCATCGATAAAGAAAATAAAGTTGGAAAACTAAGCGAGCGCAGAGCAGTGGGCGTACGCCGGTAGCAGTGAAAGCGGGGGTTGATCTGCAAAATGGCATCTTGAAAATAAGCGATTACAGATCACTCAAACTGCACGAATCAGTCCAAAAACAACTTCAGGTGAGTAAATGTTGAGGGAAAACAACTATAAAAGCTCTGAAAAGTCAATTTTTGCAGAATAGGTCTGATTTCAAGCTGCTTATATGAAAGAAATACCGTTATTTTTGGGCATAATTGAACTCATGATTATTGTAAACCGTTATTTATTGTATTTTCTGTTTCTGTTAAGAGTTGATTGATTGTGTCGTCCCATCTGAAGTCTGGTAAACCCATTTTCATGGCTGTACAGTGAATAAATTAGAATGGAGACAGTTGAGCCAAAATCCCAGCCTATTTATACCAGAGCCGTGCAACTTAGTTTGTGTTGACAGTGTGATATTAAATAGCGACAGGCCTCTGGGTGCTGCTCTCATTTTGCTCAACAACACTCAGGACTCATAAGCCCGGTGCAAGACTCCCTGCCTGAATTCTCAAAGCGTTTGTCAGCTCGGTCTTTAATGACTGCCTCAATGATCCTTTTGGTGCTACGGCAATCAAGCACTCAACCAGCCAATAATACAGGTCACTGGAATTATCGTATTTTCGTAGAGCTGACTCGGAAATTATAGTCCAGGGACACTTTTTGGAAAGAAAGTGCGATTTTTCAAATGAAGAAAGACCTATTGTGCTTGTGTCTGCTCCATAGTTATAATCTCTGACACTCGTGGATCATTATGTTATAATCTGCAGCTTTCAAATCGAAATATTTATCTAAAAAAGTTTGCTGACTTTCACGTTAGGAAACTGCCGAGTCGAATGCGAAAAAGTCGGCAACTCTGATGACGTTAGCAGATCATGTTAGCAAGCTGCAGATTTTTTTGCATTTATATCGAAATGACCACGCGACGCTGCTGAATTCTGCAAGTGTCACCGATTAAGAAAATAAAATTGGAGAACAACGTACCATATTTTCTGGATGATAAGTGTCACTTTTTTCATAGTTTGTCGGGGCGACTTATCCTCAGATGTGGCTTAAATGTGAAATGATTCAAATCTATAATGTCACATGTTGTTCTTGAGTTCGCTCTAGACTTGTACCAGTTTCTGCTCCTCCTGAACCACTGAACATTTAAAATATCAACTTTACATTGATTTAAAAGACTCTGAGAAACACTGAACCTCTGGAGTTGGTGGAGTTGTTCATCTTCGACACCCGAGGATGAAGAATTCAGTGGATTTAGTGATTTGGACTGAGATCCAGAGGAAACTTGTTGTTTTTTCTGCTTTAGTTTGTGATTAACTGTTAATATCTGACGTTAACAAACCAGACACGTGTTCAGTTCTGTCTGAGCTTCATGGAGCTCAGAGCTTCTCAGTTATTTTCTGTTGTGCCCCCCCTTATGAAGAAGAAAAGCTTTCGCGCCCCCCCCCCCCCTACTCTCCACCGCAACTATAATAGTACAATTTGTATATAAATGGTTATAAGTGCTATATAACAACAAAACAAAAACAAAAAATACATAAATATAGATCAACTTACAACTAACAATGACTTCAGTGCTCTGGTTTTACTGAAGTGACATTAACAAAGTGGATGATTGTTGGTGATATTCATCCTGTTTTCACTTAAACCCTTTAAGGCCTGAGCTCACCATAGACCAGTGTAGCTCACCTAGACTTTTATTCTTTTTTATAAAATCATGTTAAAGGAAGTATCAGAATATACTACATTTTTTCACATAAGTACCTCTATTTTACATATTCATTCATATTTTTTCTTTGACGCTTTGCATAAGCGACTGGGAAATCCCCTCAGCACCTGCCTCTCATTCGTCGTCTTCGAGGGACAGAGGCAGATTAACGACGGTAAAATATCTAAAGAGGCTCGTGCCTCTGCTTTGAGACGCTGTTTGAATTTACATGAAGCACAGTTGGTTGCAGAGTTACGGTGATGGAAAGTCCACAACCGCGAGTCTATCGGCGACGATAGGACCCGACGCCTCTCCTCTTGTGGGTTTGTCCTCTCTGTTCACTCTCTCCTGCTCTTCACTGTACGAGCGCAAACCCTTTGTGTATGTGCGGGTACACAGTATTAACTCTATGGCCTAGAGCTAATACTCACACTCTAACAGTGAGAGCGCAACTGCCACCTACTGTAGTGGATGTGCAATTACACTTTATTCTAGTACGGCAAAAGAAAAGCATGTTCCCCGGGGTCATTCACGCCCCCCCTGGCATCGCATTGCGCCCCCCACTATTTGAGAAGGACTGATGTAGCTGAATAAATATAAATGTGTTACCTTAGCGTGATGTACTGATATTCAGCCTGTTTTTCCACATTTTATTCTTATTTTTATAACTTGTCTTTAAAGATAAAATGTCTGTTCTTGGTCTCGGATTTTGTAAAATAAATTTCCCCAAAAATGCAACTTATATATGTTTTTTTCTTTATTATTATGCATTTTTCACTGGTGCGATTTATACTCCAGAGCGACACATAGTCCGGAAAATACAGTAGTTACAGATCAGCGGGCAGTGAAAACGTGGGTCGATCAACAAAATGGCGTCTTGAACTTAAGCGATTAAAGATAACTCAAGCATGAATTCTCCTAATACAACTTCGGGTGAGTAAATGTTGAAGGGAAAGAACTATAATCTGCTTAAAATCTTTGAAAAGTCCATTTTGCAGAACACATCTGCTTTAAGAAAATACCGTTTTTCAATTTCTTTCATCTAAAACATTTTTCACACAACTTAGGATAAGATTTGTCTTTGCTCCAGTAAACAACTATCTGTGAATAAACATTACTACACTGCACTTCAAAGCGCTCCTGAAGCTGCACCGTGTTTTATATCATTACTGTGGATATATATGAGGTATTAATACATGAGCAAACACTGCACAGCCTCCCCGGAGCAGCCACACTTCTGTAGCCCAAAAAGCAACGTGCAACCAACTAAAAAGCTCCACCAAACTTCAAAGTGGGCCTGTACTTTTTTTTTTTTTCCATGAAGGAGAAGTAATTTGACTTAGTTTTTGAAAAGGTCAGTTTTTTTTTAGATTGAGAGTTTTGGAGATGGTACATTTTGCAGCGTGTTCTGAGAGAAAGCTGCGTGTCTGCCTGTCTGACTGGAATAACATTTAACATATTTTAGCGGATGTTATTTTACAGAAGTTTCTAGCACCTGGTATTTCGGTGAAGAGCGTGTGAGTGTGTGTTCCTAGTTAAAACAAAAAAAAAAAGTTTGGTAGTTTAGGGATCACATATTAAGTTTAAATGGTACAATAAGAAGTATATATATATATATGTAAACTACATACACTGTGTATGTAAATGGCAAAGCTAACACACTTTCCATTGAAAAACCGTCACCCCTTTGTCTGTACCTGCTGCTGTCAGACTCGTCATTTTGTCGTAAGATGTTTGTATTAACCCTCTACATGATCCTGGTTTTTTTATTTCGATATGAACATTAAATAACAGACAAATCAGGCGTCTTCTTTCCCTGAGGTTGCTCCCGCTACCATTAGCAATACAGTTGTCCCTCACTATAGCGCGGTTTAGCTTTCAGGGACTCGCTGTTTTGCAGATTTTTTTGTGCAATTTTGCATCTTTTTTTGTACAAAGTATGAGTGTGCATTGTGTTCTGCGTCCTGATTGGCTGAGGGACTGTAGACCATTGTGTTCTGCGTCCTGATTGGCTGAGGGACTGTAGACCATTGTCCATCAGTCTCCTCCGTGTCTCCTGTACAGTACAGAATGTGTCAGACAAATTTACGTAAATGTTGGATCGCAGTGTGACTCTGAAGTGCTGTATGTTTGCAAGTTTTCTCCCTGGACAAAACCCACAATGTCGATGAAACGTTCTGCACCGACAAAGGCACCGACGAAGGTTTGAACTTTGTGTTTAAACAAGAGAGAAATGTGAGAAAATGTTAATGCCTGTGTGAGAAAAGTGTATAAAGTGTGTGGTGAGGGGTTTTACAGACAAGAAACAGAGAGAATAATGTAAAAAATAAAGCTGACTACTTTGTGGATTATTTTTAGAACGAACCAGGGACGACTGTACATTTTTTTTCTGCTTATTCAGGACTGGTGTCTAAGCAGGGACACCCTGACTCCCCTCACCCCAGACACTTCCTCCAGCTCCTCTGAGGCCCCACCACAACCGTCCACTACAGCGACCACATCACCACAGACGCCACACGATCCCCGTCAATCTCACTCTCCATGAACGAGACCCCGAGATACTTAACCTCCTTCAAGGGTCCACCATTTATCACTTATAAACCTATGCACCATTTATAAAGAGCCACATAAAGTAACTGCAGAAGTCTGTGTTTCAGTAGTGGGATCTCCATGTGTTACTCTTTTCAACTTTCAAGTGTAAACTCCGCCTCAACTTCCTTAATATTGAGCACTGGATTTGGCTCTCGAAACAATGACTCTAATGTCTTTTCTTGGCCTGTAGAAAGTCCAGGCGGGAAGAGAGGAATACCATGTGTGTGTGTTACTGATGTGTGCGAGGCCATGGAACTAACTGCAGGCGTCGGACGGTGACTAGTGTGTCTGAAAGGGCTGGGGACAACGCTGAAAATAGCAAAAAATATCCATGGTTTTCAGAGGAGTGTTGCATGATACTAAAATTTCAAACATGATACCACGATGATGATGAAATACACAGGCAAAAGAATGTGATTTTCAGCTCGTTCAAGTAGGTTTCATAGTGGTGGGCGTATACTACTGGATTTTTCGGGCTATAAAGCACACCGGATTACAAGGCGCTATATCAATGAATGGGTCTATTTTCATACTTAAGGCGGGTTATAAAGCGCACTGGCCGCTGTGGGTGACGTCACACTCGCTTAGTCCACTTCTTTATACAGTCTATGGGCACATTAAGCAAATCAAACATGCCCGGATCCTTCTCGTCATTATCCGTCAGTCTCGTCGCTGTTATTTAGCTGGTCAGTGATGATTTCGGCCGTCCTCAAAGCTCAGACGACACTTGACCCACTCACCGGCTCAAAACTGTAAAGTCTTCCTCCTGAAAATGACCATGGGTGTTAGTTTCTGGCCATTAGTCTGAGAACCGAGAACTAGAGTGAAAAATGACTTTTCGTTCCCTGTGGTGTGTATAGATGCTGTACTAGCCCCGGTTTTCTCGACAGTACAGTTCATGAGGATGTCAAAGGTGAAGGGGACCTCGATGTGTTCTGGCTCCTTTTCTGTGATCTTCTTTCCATTTTGGTGTCCTTCCACACATATTACTCTGGGTAATACCTGTAATGCTCCGACAATCCATCAAGCGGTACATCTTCGTAGGTCATACTTAATACATAAGGCACACTGGATTATAAAGTGCACTGTTGATTTTTGAGAAGATTAATGAATTTTAAGTGCGCCTTATAGAGAAAAAAATACTGTAGTCCATGTGTCTTACAGTTGTTCTGATACAACTCAAGATTATTCTAAAGATATTCAGGAAAGATTCATTTCTGTCCTGTGAAAGTGACTTTTTTAAGTTCAGAGTGATGAAAAATTTGTATTTTTGTCATGAAAGTCAGCAATTCAACACTAAATATCTCTTTAAAATGATGAAAAATTATGAAAAATGCTCAAAATGGCGGCTATAAACAGGAAGCTGAAACATATTAATAGACTGAGTGGCTAAAGCCGTACTCTCCGTGCTAATATTTGCTTTGGCTCGGAGATTGGCCGGGTCGAGGATGTGCAGTGGTTATGAGCTGTGACCATTATAACCCGTCGTAACAGTCCGTCTTTGTGAGCGTTTGCCCTCTCCAACATGGCGCCGTGGAGCTCTCTAAAGGAAATGCCACATACTTTATTATATACAGGCCACAGCTTTGATTTTTGAAAATGTATCATGAAAAACTACAGACTTCTTGTGATTTATGCCAACCTCAGTATGTTGCAGGACTTTTTAATAAAAAACACACAGCTTGGAGTCAGAGGGTTGACGTCGTGCGCTCCATTTCACTGCAGGAATGTATTAACAGGCTAATGCTAACTTCAGTGTGTCAATTTAAGCCAATGAAGCAAAACTGAAAACGTTACATCATCTTCTCCAACTTACTCACCGATCGCTCAGGGCTGAAGCTCAGGTCTTTTTGCCGTAGGAAGTTACTCATCTCCTAGTTGCATGGTGTAGTTGGTAGAGACGCCTGTCCAGTGATCTGAAGGTTGGTGGTTTTAAATCCTGGCGGGATTCCAGCTCCCACAGACAGTGTTGTGGCCCTGGGCAAGACACTTCGCCCCCAATTTTTCATGTTTTTTTTGGGTTTTTTTTTGCACTGACAAAGGGCACCGACGACGAAGGTTTGAACTTTGAGAGAGTTTAAACAAGAGAGAAATGTGAGAAAATGTTAATGTCTGTGTGAGAAAAGTATATAAAGTGTGTGGTGAGGGGTTTGACAGACAAGAAACATATAGAATAATTGTAAAAAATAAACCTGATACTTTGCGGATTTCGCCTATTGCGGGTTATTTTTAGAAACATAACTCCCACGATAAACGAGGGACCACTGTATAAAAATGTGACTTTTTACAATAGTAGTATCTATATGCTAATGCATGCGTAGAATAGAACGCACAAACTCTTAGCTAAGTGGCGGTTAAATAATACACATGTACTTCTACTCAATCCAAAAAAACACATATCAGAGCAGACACATAATTAGCATTTTTACATAGTGTTTTTTCACCTTTAAGTCAGTCAAAGCTAGAATCGCTCCGACAACCTGTGGGTCAGTGGGTCTCACCGCTCGAATGTTTATGTCAACAGGGATTTGAACTGCCAACCTTCAGATCAGTGGGCAAACACTCCACCACCAGCTGTGGCGTAACATCTGGTCTGCACACAGAGCCAGTTTAGCATTTACTTTCAAGCTTCATACTCTTTAAAATTGCACAACCAGTTTGGTACAAAATCGCTCGTTTACAGCACGGCGTCCCTCCCCCCTGAGACTCGGCGCCATTGTTATCTGGCGAGAATTCACACAACGCTGCCATGTTGATCAGCGTCACTGCCTGTGAGGATCCATATACGAGAGAGGTCAGCGCGGCGCTTCCCCTGAGCCTCGCTTTGTTCGCACTGAATGATCACATTTCCGATACTACTACTACTCTACATTATGAAAGTGACAGGGATATTTGCTAACGCTGCCCCAGAACGGCTCGGGTCACCCCCAGGAGAGGAGGCTTCCGAACCGGGATGGGCGGGGGGCAGAGGGAGGACCCCGCAGCCCCCGGCCTCATCATCACTCATGTCAGGTGTATGGCCCACTTCCAGTCCAGTGTCTGCGCACCTCTCCACGCAGCCACTTTGCACAGTCACAATGATAGATGGCGCTAGGTGAGTTAAACAATTATAGAGCAATTTGAAGCCCCATGCCTCATAAATTGTCTTCCATCCCGAAACAAGCCGGGGAAGAGTAATGAATCAACATCTGAAATGGAGGATTACATAAATTGCGTAAGTGGCGCTCTGATGGTAATAATAACAATATGAAGTTGGACGTGTTCTCGCTTTGTAGCCGAAGCGTCTTTGTTCCCTGTGGAGTTAATGCGTTTAATTTGACATTTCATGCGTATATATTTACTTTATATGCAGTAAAGTGCTGTACTCAAGTAGAATTTTTAGGTATCTGGACTTTACTTAAGTACATTTTACCGTGGATACTTTTACTTTTACTTAAGAGCAGTATCTGTACTTTCTACTCTAGTACATTTGTGAACTAGACTGAAAAGTAAAAGTACTTTTCAAACAAACACACAAAATTTATGAGAAAAATGTAAAAAAAATGCTTTGTGTTGTTACTCATTTTTAATATCTCTACATTTGCACTTTAAGAAATTAGCAACACTTTTAATTTTTACTCTTAAAGTACATTTTTAAACACAGATTTAAATACTTTTACCTAAGTAGATTTTTTCATGTGATACTTTTATTTTACTTGATTATTTTACTTTACTTATTTGATCTTTTTTTCCTCTGTATCTGTACTTTTACTTAAATAACCCTGAGTACTTCATCCACTGCTGTTTATGTGGATGTGACTCACCAGATTATTATTATTAAAGTGCATTAGTGGCACCAATGTTCTGTTTTGCGTGTGTCCTTGAAATGTATTCCATTTTTGGGAAGCAAAAAACCTTTTTTTTCCCTTTTTTTTCCCCATTTCAGTTCAAGTGCAGCCAGTTTTTTAGCCGTAGATAGTCATGAGATCTTGTATTAAAAGTTCCTGTATCAAAAAAGTTAGATATTCAGGGCAGTTTATGACATAGTAACTTATAAAAATTCATTTATTATTCAGTGTTTTTCTTCTGACAGATAACGATGGTCGACCTGCTTTTACACAGAGTGAACAGTGATGGGTTTAAATACTTTTTTTTTTTTTTTTTTTACCTAGTTCTTTCCTTGTTGATTCTGCAGAAATTGGCTTATTTCTCAGTCCTTTCTGCAAACATTAGCATTATTTCTCAGTCCTTTTTACTCCTAAGCCGCGGTGACACGAACAGACTGTGCTTTTCTCTGATTGGTTAAGCTGCTTGTCAATCACACCCATCACAAATCGTAGAAACTGATTATAAAATACGACTCCAGACCCACACGCCTTTGTACAGTTTTGTCCCCTGTCCTCATAGTAGAATTTTTCGGTATCTGTACTTTACTTAAGTACATTTTACAGTGGATACTTTTACTTTTACTTCAGTACATTTGCTGTTTTGCATGTCCTTGAAATGTATTCCATTTTTGGAAGTAAAATATCCTTTTTTCCCCCATTTTCAGTTCTAGAGCGGCCAGTTTTTAGATGTAATCATGAGATCTTGGATTAAAAGTTCAACAAACAAGTGACATATCGAGTCAGTTTATCGTCGTAGTTCTTTATAAATACATTTTTATAGAGTGAACAGTGATGGGTTTTAAATAGTTTTTGTTCGTTTTTTTTTTTACCTCAGATACATAAGTGTTTAGTTCTTGCTTGTGATTCTGCAGAAAGTCGCATTATTTCTCCGTCGTTCTTTTTACTCCTAAGCCGCAGTGACGTGAACAGACCTTTTCCCTGATTGGTTAAGCTGCCTGTCACTCACAAATACTCGCCCGGTGAGGGTGTTACAGGCCTTAAGTTCTTTTGCTGTTTGTAATTCTACATTCTGTTTCTTGTGTTCGTCCCTGAGTCTTCGTCCTTCCCCTTAAATCCTGGCTGTTGGACCCTTGGATGCGATTGGAGGACTGTTTTCCAGCCTGACCAATCAAGGGGCCCAACCTTCAGCCGCCTCCCAAGTATTTAAGAAGATTGGGGACACCTGTTTTTGTGCATGTCTCGTTTGTTCAAGTCACTACAGTAAGATTTTGTTACTGTGAAATGTGTGTTTTAGTTAACTCTAGCTTTGTTTTTGCTTTAACCCTTGCAAGGTACCTTTTGTACATATATGTTTAGCCCCTTTTTGTTTAGTTTACCTTTACCATTCCTGTCCTTTCGGAGAATAAGCGCCCAAATTCCTCCATGTGCTCGTCGCTCCCTAAAGACAAAAGAATATTCTTAAATAAGGACAAATATTAAACATTACGACAGAAGTGTGAGGGATAACTCTCACGTTTGGTCAGTTCCACAGAGATTAAACCCAAACGAGCAGGAGTCACCGACAGTCGCCTCAGACAGATCTTTACTCACATTTGAACAGTTTCATGTCGCTCTGTTGTAGCTGACACAAACCAGGACTTACATTTGAGCGTGTATTGCATAGCGTACTTTTCATCTGTTTTTTGCGTAGGCGCGGTGCATGATGGGATGATCCGATGTGTGAAGTGTGCTCAGGTGGACGCGTCAGCTACAGTCGATCTACATGGAAACACAGGGCACATTTTCGACCACTTTCGTCAGGTGTATGAAACAGGACAGCACTTGTCGCTCCGGAAGTGACGTAAGCGCTTAAATGCACCGTTCAAATGCCGCGTTTAACCCTGGAGAACCAAGAACCCTTTTCTTCTTTGGTAAATTCTGAACATTGCATTAAATTACTGCTATAAGTTCACTGAACACTGAAATATCCACGTCAAGTTTAACCCTTTATTTCCTAATTTAGGATCAGGGCCAAATTTGACCCATTGGGCTCGCTAATTTATCCAATAAGAATATAAAACGTACTTCTAAACATTCTGCAAGATTTTACTAAAAAGATTAACACAAAAAAAAAACATAATTTTACCAACCGCTGGTTTGCTGAGAAGACGATTTTGTTTGGCTCGTTTTCCATCTTGTCACTATCACTCTGCCTCATTTTAGTTCAATATTCATCCAAGAGGTGTCTCTATGCAGGGGTCAAAAGTGGCACTCTGGGCTTTGGGAATTTTTTTATTGAAATTTGACTTTTTTTTTTTTTTTTTGGTCGCCCCGGCGTGGTTCGATCATGAAAAAAGAAGAAAGAAAAGATTGTTACAGGGTTAGAGTCCCTGGTGAGGGTTAAAGTCACGAAGAAAGGTTCAGGTTAAAGTCCTGATAGTAAAACAGGTTAAAGTCCTGTTACAGGTTTGAATTGTATTGATTTGTGTGATTTCAGTGTCTTTCATATTCTGTGAAGCACTTTGAATGACCTTATGTACGAATTGTGCTATACAAATAAACTTGCCTTGCCTATTTTGGGCAGCAGCAATTAACTGCGGCCAAATTTGACCCCGTGGGCTGTCCAGAGTTAAGCACTTTGGCGAATCGGGACAGGGCCAATATAATTCCAAACTCGTACGCCTTTGTATAGTTTTATCACCTGTCCCCATACTAAACCACATACAGATTTGGACATTTAAATTTAAAGCAACTCAGCGGGACATTTTGATTGGAGTGTGATTCAAGAGAGGAGAGAGCACAGAACGAAGGCACATTTCAGTGTTATGTTCTGTCCGAGGTGATAAAACGTGCGGAGGCGAGATAAAGAGGTCATGGAGGGAAACGGCAGCAGATGTGGAGAAGAAAACCACATTAGAAAATCAGGAGTTTGATTATTGTAAGACAAAAACACGTCATGTGGAAAAAGAAAACGCACTCATTATGATTTAATTCAAAAATCGAAGGTAAAATACTAAATTAGTTCATTTTTAGAGTTGAATGAGTTCAAACTTCCTGACCTTAATATTGGTTTAACTGTGGCACTTTCCAGATTGTCCAAACAGGGATGTTGTGAACTGGATGGTTACGCAACGGGTTTAATTTCTATGTAAATGTTGGAAAACTCAAATAGCAAAGTCTATTTAAAACATAGTGCACAAACTGAAGGTGTTTAGCTTAATAAACACGGTTATTTTCCTTCGTTTTGGTTGGGTAAATTAATTTATATTCTTTATCTAAAGGTCAACATTTGCATATAGATAATCTGCGCATCTGGACACGCCCCATGTGACGACGTATCTGACATAACTGATCAAGTTTAGTTTGTTAATACGGTAAAAAGAATCTTTTCAAATGAAGCAGTATGTCTGTTCTGTTACAGCTGCACTAATGCCTTGGCTGAGGTCTTGAAAAACTGAGTCTTACCAATGTGTAGTATTGTGTATATATGAATAGACATAGCTAACCCGCTAGCCGGCGCGTTCCAAACAGGAAGTGATCATGGGCGCACTTCCAGCTCTGTCGGCTCTGGCTCCAATTCACTTTCTATGAAAAACTGTGTCTCCTGTCTCTGTAACTGTCAGACTCGTCATCAAAGTCACTGACACTTTTAAATCTTCAGTTGCTCCTTTAATTCTTAAGTTATACTCACCAAATTTTAGCAGTAGATAAACTGAACCTTCCCAGATTTTTGGAAATATATACGGTTATAATTGTTCACTTACACTTGAACTTATCACGACTTAAACTAGGAGAAGCAAAGAAAAATATTTAGAAACAAAAGAGTTATGAATTTTTTTCAACTGTCAGTGACTTTTGGGACCCTATATTTTGCTATTTTGCCTCTAAATCAAGACATGAACATTAATAACAGACAAATCCGGCTCCAGATTCATCCCTAAACCTGCTCGAGCCTCAACGAGCTTCATTTTGAGCTGAAGCTGTGGTGACGTCACACTCGTCACGTCTTTTATCAGTCTGTAGATGTTGCGCTGCACCTTTTGTTATCTTCTTCGTGGCTCCCGCTTCCAGCTGTTGTGGCAGCTCAAAACGGGGCGCACTGTTCACCTTGAGGATTATCACACGGGGCTGCGCTCGTGATGACGTCTCTTACAATTATATCAAGTAAAAGATAAAAGAAGCAGCTGTTTTTGCTTTGGCTGGTAAAAGAACTGCACATTATCTACTGACCTGCAGCTCAGAGTGATACTTACACACGCCGCGCCTGATTTTTCTGTCTTAAATACATGTAAATCCGAACTGGTTCATTTTGCAGTCGTCCAAAGCGATTCCTCACCTACCTTATGCATTCAGAACATCCTAATTATTCACCACAATGATTTTATAAGTGCTTTTCACAACTCTCAGAGACCAGAGCAATCAGCACTTCAGTTTAATCAAGTTTAAAGTTTAAATCCTCCAAATGGTTCTGTTTAGCTTTTTGCATAAGACTGAAAGGCTTTTATTCTGCACTTTTTTCTTTTAATATTAATTTTATGATGATTATTAATCTTTTGATTTGTGTGATTTGAATGTCTTTCTTATCCTGTAAAGCACTTTGAGTTACTTTGTGTACTTGTTCTGCCTTGAATAAAGAATCGTCTGGAGTCAAATGCACTGGATAGAACCAAAAATAACAGAATAATTAGAATACTATGTGCATATTTATGTATCATGAGGTTTTATGGTATCCACAGGAAGTACACAGACTTTCTAAATACAGTTGTCCATCATTACCACGGTTCACGAGGTTTTTTGTGCAATTTTGCATGATTTTATTACAGCGTATGAACGTGCATTGTTTTCTGCGTCCTGATTGGTTGAGGGACTGTAGACCATTGTGTTCTGCGTCCTGATTGGCTGAGGGACTGTAGACCATTGTGTTCTGCGTCCTGATTGGCTGAGGGACTGCAGACCATTGTCCATCAGTCTTTGCACCGACAAAGGCACCGACGAAGGTTTGAACTTTGAGAGAGTTTAAACAAGAGAGAAATGTGAGAAAATGTTAATGCCTGTGTGAGAAAAGTGTATGAAGTGTGTGGTGAGGGGTTTTACAGCCAAGAAACATATAGAATAATGTAAAAAATAAAGCTGATGCTTCCCTTTACACATCCTGATATCACGTTAAAGCTAACAACAACTAGCATGCAAACACACACTTCTTGATTATCAGACTGTCAAACACTTTATAATTAGCTGCAGAGCGGCCGCACACAGTGGACTTATTTTGACCTCAAGAGCTGCTCATTTAATATAATCTGGACACATTTTCTCATGAGTAAAATTCAGATATGGGGCGTTTTTAAATTGCAGTGTTTTGCATAAATGTTTAATAAAGCGCATTAAGAGTTGATGTAAACACTATCTTGAGTATTCTTCCTCAGACAAACTCTAAAATGACAAGTAGCCCAGTCACTGAAGTAAACATTCAAATCCTGCAGCCTCCCATGCGCCTTAAGCCTTCCTCTGTCTTATCTGTTCTCCCATTTGCTTCTTCTTCTTCTGTTTTTTTTAATGTCCGAAAGCGTTTAAAAGCACCGCAGTTTCCTCGGCTGTCTCTCGTGATGTCATTGCCTCGAGTTGACCCAACGGGGCTCGTGCGCTAACAGCAAAACCTCATTTTAAGACTCATATTTTTAATTACTCCAGTGCCTTCAGTGCTAAATGGGCAATTACTCCGAATCATTGTTGCGTTTCACTGTGTTTGGCCCCACACTTCATATTATTTAGCGTCTTGTGATTCAGAAGGCATGATGATTCAGCTCGGATATTGCAGTTTTGCTCTGGGTGCAGTGTGTGTCCTGGACAAACCGAGTTCTTCTCTGGCCCATATCAGATTATGAGCTAATTTTAAAGCAGGAGAAGCTCAGTGCTCCAGCGTTATAAAGGCACTTTGCAAAAACACATATATAGAAAAGAGGTTGGTGGGATTACAGATCAGTGACTTTGGATTTTTCTTTATTGCAGCTTATTGTTTGGAAAGTAACCTTGCCTGAAATGAGATTTAAACAATACGCGGGATATAAAAAGCAGAAAGTTGCCATTGTGGAGTGTGTATGGAGGCCACGGGGAGATGATCGGGTCGACATATTTGCGACTTGATGAAACTGGACTCGGTTTTGCAGTTTGTGGTGTGTTTTTCCTCGGCAAACACACACTCGGAGTTGTGTTTTGGTTGTGTCATAATCCGGGGTAATCTTGCGTTTCGTTTGTTTGTACGTTGTTGTGGTAATCCTCCGGACTCTGTTGCTCAACTATCAGCCGCCGTTGCTTCATCTTCGTTCAAATTCTTTCACTCCGCAGCTCCTCGGTATGAAGTTCCAACCAACCAAAAAATGTACGTGATCTGAAATCTAACACAATCTTAACACAAATTTGAACCAAACTGGAATGAAACCCAAACTGAAATTTGGACTAAACCAGAGGGACTAAAACAGGACTAAAAGGAGACTGAACCAGGACTGAACCAGGACAGAACCAGGACTAAACCAGGACTGAACCAGAACTAAAGCTGGACTACACCGCCGGGACTAAACCAGGACTAAAACAGGACTAAAAGGAGACTGAACCAGGACTAAACCAGGACTAAAGCTGGACCACACCACCGGGACTAAACCAGAACTGAACCAGGACTAAACCAGGACTGAACCAGAACTGAACCAGGACTGAACCAGAACTAAACCGGACTGAACCAGAACTAAACCGGGACTGCACCAGAACTAAACCGGGACTACACCACCGGGACTAAAGCAGGACTAAACCGGGACTAAACCAGAACTGAACCAGGACTAAACCAGGACTGAACCAGAACTGAACCAGGACTGAACCACAACTAAACCGGGACTGAACCAGAACTAAACCGGGACTGAACCAGAACTAAACCGGGACTACACCACCGGGACTAAAGCAGGACGAAACCGGGACGAAACCGGGACGAAACCGGGACTAAACCGGGACTAAACCGGGACGGAACCAGAACTAAACCTGGACTGAACCAGAACTAAACCAGGACTAAAGCAGGACTAAACCGGGACTAAACCACCGGGACTAAACCAAGACTAGACCAGGATTTATCCCGGACTAAACGGGGACTAAACCGGGACTAAACTTGGACTAAACCACCATTAAACCGGGACTAAACCAGAACTTAACCTGGATTAAACCGGGACTAAACCGGGACTAAATCAGGACTAAACCAGGACTAAACCAGGACTAGAACAGGATCAAATCAATCTTGGGATCAATCCAGGACAAAACCACTTAACAAAGACAAACTTTGTACAGTTGGCGTCAGTGGCTCAGTTGGTTGAGTTTATCTGCTGATCTGAAGGTTGCTGGTTCAAATCCCAATCTCCCACTTCATTGGTTTAGTGTTAAGATCCACTGACCCACAGGTTGGCGGTGCGATTCCTTGATGTAAAGCGTTTTGAGTGTCTTGAAGGTGGAGGAGCAGTGGGGCCTTCTACTTGCTTGTCTCCATGGAGATTATGGTATTGTATTGTCTCAAATCTTCCACAGTATGACATTAAATCCAGTTTTCTATCTTGGATTCATTCATTTACCAGTGTTTTTTTAAAAATTTTATTCCCGAGAAATACTTGGTCTGGTCATGTCCCCTTCTTGTCAGATATAGAAATGCGTCTTCTTAACAACGCTATAACATCTCCATGGAGATGAGCACAAGGCCGATCCTCCAGGTTACACCTTTTAAAGCCGACATTTTACGATGTTTTCTGATCTGTTCTGATGTTTCCTCGTCTCAAACAGACCTGGAGTTGTGGTTTTTTGTTTCATTCTCACATGTTTAACACACAAACTTTGCAGATTTAGGCTGAGTTCTTCTCTCAAACCAAAAACACTCTGTTCCACCTTGTGATGTCATCATGTGGTAATACAGGAAGTGCTCCAAGTGTTTTTAAACTCCACTCCACACCTTCATTTTTAGAATCATTTGGATGATTTTTTCAGCTCTGGAATTGCCAATCTCCACTGAACTAAAGGTAAAATGAGCTGTTAACTTGAAAACTGCCACTTCATGACATCACGAGGTGGAACAGAGCATGTTCAGCTTTGGAGATGCTGTGAATGAAACAAAAACACAACTCCAGGTCTGTGTTTGAGGAGGAAACAGCATTAAAACATGACTTGAACCTCACGAGAGTCAGTTTTGTGTCATATAGGACCTTTAATTTAGTGCAAACTTAAAACATCTTTTCTTCACAGGGGGAGTTGAAAGTCTCTCTCGAAAAGTTAAAGAAATTGTCAATCTTTGTTATGTAAATGTCAGTGTTCGGCAAATGCAGGTTGCTCAGAGGAAGTACAAGCCCACGCCGTATATTACTGTCAAAGCAGAAGCAAAAATAATTGGCAATCCCACTGAATAAATCAACTTAGAGTTTTACAGTCAAGGTTTGATGATCATTACAGCAAAATCCCTGGTTAGATTTTTTCTTTTTTCACTTTTGTCACACTCTTATACTTGAGGAATGCTGTTTGAATGCCAGGAGAGGAGGAGGGAAGTGGTTTGATTGGAGCCTGTAATACGGAGCAGGCCTCTGTGGCAGGCCACTCTTTAATTACACAAGTGTTCCCAGAGCGCCACACTTCGGCTTAATTACTTTTAGCTCGGCGATAAATAAACGCAGAATTCCACATCGCACTTGTTCGATGAGGAGCAGAAGCCGAGGCGTGATCACTGCTAAATGTCTGTCTTAATGATTCTGATTAATATCATTTTGTTTTTTTTTTAAGTAGATGAACATGTACTAGTCCTGTTTTACTTCAGACGTGGGTTTCAGGATCATGAGAAACTGTTGCCGTAGCGATTAACAGTTTAAAAACAACAATATCTGATATGTTTTGAGTGGAAAAAGTACAAGAATAATGCAGCCATGTTTATAGATTATTACCAGGTGGTTACTAGGTGAAATCGGCGAAGTATCAGCTTTATTCTCTCTGTTTCTTGTCTGTAAAACCCCTCACCACACACTATATACTTTAACATTTTCTCACATTTCTCTCTTGTTTAAACACAAAGTTCAAACCTTCGTCGGTGCCTTTGTCGGTGCAGAACGTTTCATCGACATTGTGGGTTTTGTCGGGGAGAAAACTTGCAAACATACAGCACTTCAGAGTCACACTGCGATCCAACATTTATATTGTTCTCTTCAGTCTCTGAGGCTGTGGTTTGGCGGGTCACAGTTAGATTTAATATAATGTATTTTCTTGCTGTTTTGCTTAAATAAATCAACACGGCCGGACAGTTACAGCTCGTCTTTACTCGACAACTTCACTCGTCTCATCTCGTGTGCGCTGCGTTCACTCTTGTTACTTTTTTATCGGTGCGCTCCTCAAATGCGCTGTACCACAACAATAAGTTGGAACCAATATTATTATGAAGAAAGTAAATAATGTATCCAACATAATATTCATTGTTAATAAAATAAGTACAAAGTGATAAATAAAATACAAATGACCCAAATAAATGTTAATACATAAAATAATATATGTCAAAGGTTACACAAACTTGTCTGACACATTCTGTACTGTACACGGCACGGAGGAGACTGATGGACAATGGTCTACAGTCCCTCAGCCAATCAGGACGCAGAACACAATGGTCTACAGTCCCTCAGCCAATCAGGACGCAGACACACAATGGTCTACAGTCCCTCAGCCAATCAGGACGCAGAACACAATGGTCTACAGTCCCTCAGCCAATCAGGACGCAGAACACAATGGTCTACAGTCCCTCAGCCAATCAGGACGCAGAACACAATGGTCTACAGTCCCTCAGCCAATCAGGACGCAGAACACAATAGTCTACAGTCCCTCAGCCAATCAGGACGCAGAACACAATGGTCTACAGTCCCTCACCCAATCAGGACGCAGAACACAATGGTCTACAGTCCCTCAGCCAATCAGGACGCAGAACACAATACACGTTCATACAATGTAAAAAAGCAAAATTGCACTAAAAATAAATCTGCGGAACAGCGAGAACAATTTATAGATTGTTACCAAGGAAACACAGGGTGTCCATATAGTCTTGTTACAATAAAAATATATATATTACAAAGTCACTTGATCAGATATCTTAATCAGACTTGTTCTGTTTTTCTCCAGCTCTTGTTTATTAAATCTTTTTTCAAAGTCGAGAAGAGCCAGGCGAGACTCTGCCTCCTCCGTCTCCTCCTCTATCTCTTCTAAAAATGACACAAAATAATAAAACGTTTCCAAAGTTTTGACCTCAATTAATCCAACATTAGTCTCCTGAAGCGCATCAGGACGGGGCTGGATTTCGTCTCGTGTTCACTGGAGCAGAGCCTCATCGATGCTTCAGTCACATCTGTATCTTTGGCTTTAGTTCAGTAACGTCCCGTCTCTTTGTCCGATTCACGACGTCTTTAACACGGCCCCATAGAAAGAAGAAATCCTTCTCTGGACGAGGAGCCGTTTCTTCGGGGTCCATTCAAAACGACGCGTCTTTAATCAACAAGATGCTTGACAAACAAAAATGCAGCGTGATTAAAAACTTTTATAACCTCTGAGTACAACAGAACAAATCTAATTAATACATCTTATCAAGTGCCTTTGTAATTAAATAGTTAAGAGACTTTATGAGCGCCCTGTATAGTAAAAGAAAAACTCAATCCTGTAACTGGACAAAAGGTTTTTTTGTTGCTCAGAAAACTTTTGTCCAGTTGCAGAATTGAGTTTTTCTTTTACGGATCAGCGCTGGACGCCTGAGGGACACACCAGCCATGCTCCTGTTTATGGTTAAATGGTAAATAGTCACGTTTTTATACATATTTTTACATTTTCCATCTTTTAATAGGCCTGTCACAGCAACACATTCTGAAGTAAATATAAAAGATAAATGATAATATTGAAACCAAACAAAAGAAGAAGAATATGCCTCAAAAAGTGCTCTAAATGTACAATACTGTGAGAAAATATGAGCTACAACAGTTTAGTACTAGACTGGATCTATAATGAGTCATAGAACTTCATAAATCCACCTTCCACAGTTCAAATCTCATTATAAGACAGAAAAATAACCCAATGTTTCTCTAGATTATAAGTTGCAGCAGCCAAAAAATGCATAATAATAAAGAAAAAACATATATAAGTTACATTTTTCAGGTCTTGGCCTTTTCCGCACTTCAAAAATTCAACTGAAACATCATATTAAAGCTGAATTGTGACTAAAAGAAGATTATTTTGCACTAGAGTTGCCAAAAAGTTTGAGTTTTTTTTGAGATTTGATACTGAAAAAAAACACATTAATACGACACTTTTTAGCTGTTCTGAAGAGTTTAATTATGTCTTGAGTGATACAGGGCCACATCAGAGAAAAGAAACTAATATTAGCATAAAAATTACATTCTACTGTCCATAAAATAAATGTAAAAACTATATATAAATGTTCACTACCAGTTTAAAGTTTCTTTACTTCTGTTTATTACTTTCCATGTGTGGAATTATGTAGGAAAGAGAAAAACATATATTATTTTGCAAAATCCAAGCTCAACGTCAAGACACTGAAAACACTTTACATCAACGAAACACTCCCCCATCACACACCAGTGCACACAGACACTGGGATGAGCTGGTTTAAGTGTCTTGCCCAAGGACACAACAACAGTAATCAGCTTCCAGTCATTCATACTGAAAGTTAAAGTAGTCGTTAAGCCTGTGTTGTGTTGAGTAATGATGTTATTACCATTTTAATTTGCGGTTGCGCTACCCATTCATCCACATACGCTGGAAATATTTAAATTAAATAAAGAGATATGTAAAGCTGGGAAAAAAATGACTGTGTTTGATGCTATTGTCGAGATCATAAAGTTAATTAACCCAGAAGTAGTGTCCGCGTTTGTTCTTCTGAAAAAGCCGCCCCGTTCTCCTCGGCAGATCCTTTTCCTCATTTAAAATCTGTAATAAAACTCGGCCTCGTAGATTTCCTTTGGTGTTTCCCGCTCTGCAAAAAACACACAAGGAACCAATTTTAATCAGACAATATGAAACCTAGAAGGCGTTTTTTAGTTGGCTGGATGGGCTGAAAAAGGCCCTGTTTAGCGCAGAAATATTGGGTTTGTTTGTGCACATTGTTCTTTACGGGGGCCACTTCGCTGCCACACACAAAGTACGGGGGGATTAGGCCTTTTTTAATTACTAATAATTACCCGCATGTCTGTCTCTGTTAATTGTGGCGTTGCTCATTTGCAGATATAAGCTCGTGTATAGTCTCTTTGTGTTTGTTTGTGTGCAGCTTGTGGTGAGGACGGGACCACAGTCTCGTTTAAGCTGGAGGCTCGTACAGAGTTCTTCCCAGGACGCTCACAGCCTCGGTTTAAAAGAGCCAGTGTGTAAAATGAATGTAATGATGTGTTTGGGCGTTCAGTAGAGCCCGTGGTCCACTAAACAGAAGGTTGCTTAATCAATCCTCATTATCAGAACGACATCATTTCGCTTGCCCCATTGAGCAGATAATGTGATGAGAGATCATAGACTGTTTGTATAAATGGACGGAGCTAACCTGCGAGCCACGGCGTTATCTTTATTTTTACATGGGAGAGCACGTGGACTCTCTTTTTCATGTGTTCCCTGGTTAAAATACAACACAAACTGAAAAAACAATCAAAACAAATAATATAAAACATCACAAACAGGAGCAGGTGTGTGTATAAAAGTTTATCAGATTATTAACAAACTTGCTTTTCCTCAAAGTGTTTTCCATTTTTGTGAAGCAGAACAGCGAAAAGCCTTTGTCCCGTCGCAGTTTTTAGCCTTATGCATCATGTGATCTGGTGTTAAATGTTCCAGTATCAATGATTAACAAACAGATGAGGCATTCTGGGAGTTTTTTGAAGTTGTCTCTTATAGATAAACTTCATACAGAGCTGTTCTCACAGACAGTGATGAGGTTCAACTCCATCACCTGGAATAAAACGAAGAGCAGAGTGAAGGAGAGAGTCCAACGGTTTAAAGTAGAGGCTGAAGTCTGCGTGTACCAAATCCCCATAATCCAATTCATTTTGTATTAAAAAACTGTCGCCTCCTCTCTCTGTAACTCGTCGTTTTGATCTTAAATGTTGCTATGAATCCTCTGCATGATCCTGGTGTTTTTATTTCTCTATTATGCGCATAAATTAAGATATGAACATTAATAACAGACCAATCAGGTGCCTTTTTCCCCCCGAGGTCCCTCCCGCTCGCTTTAGCAACAAGTTTACTGACATTATCCCTGCTAAACCAGCGTTGCAAGCCAGATGGTGCGTTACCTTCAACATCCTCGCTCCTGATTGGCTCTTTGGTTGCTATGATACTCACAGGCGGATTACAAATATAAACTCGGCTTCAATAACTGTGCTTTGATGAGTTTCATTTGACTGGAGCTGAACGCTGTGGGTGACACTCACTTAGTCCACTGCTTTATACCGTCTGTGTGACTGGACAGAAGATACATAAAGATAAAACCAACTTTTAACCGAGCGTGAATGTTTCTCCTCATTCTTACAACGCTCAGATGTGTTTGAGTAGTTCTGCACTGATCTGCTCCGGAGAAGTGCTCAGAAAGAACACGATACTTCAGGATACTTCATAATGTATGTGCTGGTCGTGGTTCCAGATGGAGGTTGGAGGTTAAACTTAATGCATTACAATGTGGAAGTGAATCATGTACTTAGCTTCTCTCATAGTTGCAGCTTTTATATATCAGCTAATAACACCGACGCACAAAGAATACCTATTCAGCTGCAGCTTTTCATCATGTTATAGTTGTTTCCTTCTCATTCAGCCTCTGCAGTTGTATTTGAAGTGATTCGTGCATGTCTCAGCTTATGTTCAATCGCTTTATTTTCAAGATTTTCGACCTCCGTTTTCACCTCCTCTGGGACACGCCCACTGCCATGTACTTACTACACTCTCCAATTTTATTTTCTTAATCGATTATACACGCAGGATTTGGCAGTATTGCATAGTCATTTTGGTAAATTTTGGTTAAATGTGCAGATATCTGTAGGAGGAGCTTTATTGTGATGATGGCCACTGCAGTTTTCTTTTATGAAGTTGTTTTAGATTAATATAAATGTGTAAATTATAACACAATGATCCATGGGTATCATAGATTATAACTGTTTAGCTAACACAATCACACCAGGTCTACTTTAAAGGTCCTTTGTCGTAGCCTTTTTGAAACACCTTCACAAGTTATAAGTAAGAATAATGTGAATTTGAGTGCTTGAATTAGTTGTTTTTTTTGTTGCATTGTGTCTGCTCTCTTTTCGCTCATGGGACTGGCACACGACAAAGTCTTTAGTGACTTGTGGGAACCATAAACTTTGGACAGCAAGTCCAAACAGTCTCCCCCCAGAGAGAGAAGAAAGAGCTGTGCCCCTCTGTGTCTGACTCTCTGTGTCTGACTCTCTGTGTCTGACTCTCTGTGTCTGACTCTCTGTGTTTGACTGTGTTTGACTCTCTCTTTATTTGACTGTGTTTGACTCACTCTGTGTTTGACTCTGTGTTTGACTCTCTGTTTGTCTCTCTCTGTGTCTGACTGTCTGTTTGACTCTCTGTGTTTGACTCTGTTTGTCTCTCTCTGCGTTTGACTCTCTGTTTGACTCTCTGTGTTTGACTCTCTGTCTCTCTCTGCGTCTGGCTCTCTGTTTGACTCTCTGTGTTTGACTGTCTGACTCTCTGTGTTTGACTCTCTCTGTGTTTGACTCTCTGTGTTTGACTCTGTGTTTGACTCTCTGTCTCTCTCTGCATCTGACTCTGTTTGACTCTCTGTGTTTGACTCTGTTTGACTCTCTGTGTTTGACTCTCTGTGTTTGACTCTGTGTTTGTCTCTCTCTGTGTTTGACTCGCTGTGTTTTCTCTCTGTTTGACTCTCTGTGTTTTCTCTCTGTTTGACTCTGTGTTTGACTCTCTGTGTTTGACTCTCTGTTTGTCTCTCTGTGTTTGTCTCTCTCTGCGTTTGACTCCTTGTTTGACTCTCTGTGTTTGACTCTCTGTGTGCCTCGCTGACACTGTACAGTGCCTAAAGGCCCTTTCAGAGCAGGACGGCTCCCTCACACTTCTTCTCGAACGTCACTCCCCTGTTCCCGCTCTCCTCCTCGCTCCATCTCCTCCCGTGGTACTCGCTCCAGTACATATGGTCGCCATCTGGCCAGGCGAGTCAGAGCCAGGGCCACTCCGATCCAGGAACTGTTATGGTTAACCCTTCAGACCCACTTCACTGCTATTACAAGAACATAATAATCTGAGGCCATTCTGTGGAAAATAAAGCTGCAGGAGACACTGGGGACAGAACATTTCAGTGCACAAAGGGTTATGCACTTTATCTGTTACATAAAAATCTATATAACCTGTTTATTCGATCTGTTTCTGCTGTTACGTCTCTGAGCCAAGGAGCTTAAAGACGACATAATGTGCTTGTGCCTCTATAATTAGACTCTATAACACCCCTGGATCATTATGTTATAATTTGCAAACTTTAAAATGCAAAATTCATCTAAAACGACTTAATAAAAGAAACAAATCCGCTGACTATCGCATTAGAAAACTGCGGTGCCCAGTGGCAGCTGACGTCGCCGTAAACGTCACCACAGCAAAGAGCCGTGGAGCTGTCGGCGCCCCCTATGGACAGCTGCTATCACGCTAACAAGCAGCAGGTTTTTTTTTATACCAAAATACACACTCCAAATACAACTTCTGGTGAGTAAATGGTGAAGAGAAACAACTATAACATGGTTTAAAGCTCTGAAAAAGTGGATTTTGCAGAAAAGGTCTGATTTAACACAGTTCGGATGTTAATATTATACCTAAAACGTTGCTTTCATTTAGATCAATGATGTTCCCTCTTGGAAAAACATCTTTCTTTCTTTATTCTTTATCTGTCAGGGCCCATGTACAAATTCATTAAAGAAAAGATGATTTGTACCAGATTTAGCTCCTGCTGCTCCATGTGCAGGTGACACAAATTAAAACACACATTTCTTTACAATTACTGTATTTTCCGTCACACCAATCAAAAAATGCAAAATAATGAAGAAAAAAAGCATAGATTTAACATATAAATCACATCTGATTAGTCGCATCTCTGGCCAAACTATGAAAAAAGTGACACTTAAAGTCCAGAAAATACAGGACATTATTATCATCACATTATTGTCTAATACATGATGTTTCCTACAGTCTAAACCAATATAAAAATCATTATGTTCAGGTTTTTACAGCGAATCAGACGGAACAAATTAACTAGACTGATACAGACTGATACATTTGATTATCTAAACTGTACTTTTTTCATATTTCTCGTAAAATTATTCAAATCTACAGACGGTTTGAGAGTCTGGAGCTGATTCTCTGTCTGATGTTTGAAAAGAAAAGGCCAAGGATCTTTTTGGAGCTGCGCAGTTTGGGTTCACAGACTGAGTGGATCAAGGAGTTTGTTCAGAACAAAGTTTAATATATTTTTCAATGTATGTGGAGCTGCATTATTCATAATTTTGAATAAATGTCTTAGATTTGGAAGTATGGTGCTGGTTAAATTAATCTGGAAAATATAAAACTATTCCAGATGGTCATTACATTCAAAATCTAACATTATTCAACTTGTATAAGGTTGTATGTAGCATTTCTATCAGTAGGAAGTAAGACGGACGATGTGTGCCATTAGGTAATCCTGAACACCACCAAAAACTCCACAAACCACGTTCATAGGCGGGTGAAGTGTCTTGCCTAAGGACACAACTTTAGCTCAGATCCTCCGTTACATCAGCTCATGACGTGTTTGAGGTCTTCATTCTCCAAAAAAGTGCTCCTCAGTGTTACCATTTCTCCTGAGAAACCCATCACTCAGATTCTTACTTATTCTTATTTTTTCTTACTTATAGCAAGTTATAAAACATAATGTCAATGCTGGAAATGTTTCAAAAAGCAAATAACCTTCAGGACGTTGGAAATATTTCAGATAAATTGTGTGTTATTATGTGTTATATCGGAGCCATACTTAGAGCCGTGGTTTAAAAGACTATGATTCAAAGCCACTATATAATGACCCTGTTTGTGATGTTTTATATGGACTTATGTGCTTTTTGGTGTTTGTGCTGTATTTTGAACAGGGCATCCATGCAAAAGAATTTCTAACTGCTCTCATTGGATCGTCCTACATAAATAAACATAAAAATAACTAAATATCCACCAACCTCCTCCAGAAACCAGTGCCGCCTTAAATCTCATGCATTATTCCTTTACCTGAGGTATTCCTGTTCTTTGTCAAAGTCAGGGCAGCGTCCTACGGAGCAGCCAGGCTCTCAGGCTCGTGCAGTTCACCCAGAATCCCCCAGAAATAGACTTAAGTGCAGGGTACGAGCCACAGGGAGGTCAGAGAGCTTCTGTCCACTGCTCCAGTCTAGAGGAGCCATCAGAATCCAAACTACAGCTCTGTGACCTTTTCAAGCAACACACCAACTCCAAAAATTAGAATAAAGACAAAAATGTATCCGGTAAGGACCATAGGCTGTGTGAAGAAGTGACTAAAATAAAGCTCATTGAGGCTAGTAGTTGTAGCGGCTAATTTGGAGCTGATTTCCATATGTGGATTTCCACCTGTGAGTATCATAGCAACGAAAGAGCCAATCAGGAGCGAGGCTGTTGAAGGTAACTCAAACCTGTGACCTCAGGGAAAGAAAAATGCCCGATTTGTCTGGTATTAATGTTCATATCTTGATTTGTGGACAAAATCGCAAAATAAAACTACTAGAGCAGATAAATACGAACATTTTAAGTTCAGAAAATGCATTTTAGGCCCAGCTGATCTCACTCATATGTTCCTGACCTGCCTTATCTGCAGTGTGGCCCAAAAGTCACTGACAGTTGAAAAAAATCCATAACTCTTCAGTTTCTAAATATTTTTCTTTTATTTTTTTCAGAGCATTTAGAACGACTCTTCCCACATTAATCTGAGCAAATACAGCACCGAGGAGCGACCCTCATTGTACAGTGGTACTTTGAGTCACATGGGTCAAATTCACAAACCCTGTGGTGTTACCGTCAACATTTTAATACCAGAGATGCCCCAAGAGTAAATGCCATTAAAGGAATAATAAGTATTTTTCACAGACAGGGGGCAGTATGTGATCTCCACAGACCTGACTAGTCCTGATTTCTTCGTGTGGGTCTATCTTAAAGAAAAGGTGTTGGTGAATAAACTTCAGACAATAAACCACTTCAAACATAATATCAGGATCAAATAAGAGCCATTAGGTCATTTTTACTTCCTCTAGTTTAAGTCGTGATAAGTTCAAGTGTAAGTGAACAATTATAACCGTATATATTGCCAAAAATCTGGGAAGGTTCAGTTTATCTACTGCTAAAATTTGGTGAGTATAATTTAAGAATTATAGGAGCTACTGAAGATTTAAAAGTGTCAGTGACTTTTGGGCCACTATTTTTGATCCTCTTTCTGTTTGCAGTGCTGGAGTTCGACAGTCTCCATTGTCTGCACTTTTTGGGATTCCTCCAGCCGATCACTCCCTGTCGCCCTGTTTTGTTGGTCTTGTTGTCTTTCTCACATTGTTGGTCAGGCGGTTCGTCCTGATGCGCTGGAAAGACCCTGACCCACCCACCCACTCAGTCACTCTTTCTTTCCTTTATGAAACTGGAGAAAATAAGGCACTTTCTCACAGGCTCTGATTCAAAATTTACTGAAGTCTGGTTACCTTTTTTAGACAACCAGAGATGACTTCACGAGCTGTCTTGATCTAACTATGCTAAATGTTGTATTCACACATATTCTACCTGCTTTTGTTTAGTTTTTTCGCTCATTTCTTTGGATTTGGGTCATCTGTTGGCTGTGTCTTTATGTTTTCACTCCATAGCGTCGGATGCTATCGCCGCCGATAGACTCTCGGTTGTGAAATTTCCGTTACTGTAACTCTGCAACCGATCGTGCTTCATGTAAAGTCAAACAGCGCGTCTCTAAGCAGAGGCATGAGGCTCTTTAAATATGTTACTGTCATTACATAATGTCGCCCTCGAAGACGAACAATCAGAGCGCATGCGTCAAAGGAAAAATAAGGATGGATAGGGGTGTAAAAATAGAGGTAGTTGTGTGAAAAAAGTCTAAAGTACATGCTGATACTTCATTTAATATGATTATTATGGCTAAAAAAAAGAGAAAAAAAAAAGTCTAAATGAGCCATAAGTCCTTAAAGAGTTCAGGTGTGTACATTTTAAGCCATTAATCTCTCATATTAGCCCTGGATACTGCACCTTTCTTTATATTCTGGAAAATCTCTAAATAAATCATACATTAAAACAAGGAAAATGATTTGGAACCAGAGTCAATGGAGCCGGAAGTGCGGCCATGCTCACTTCGCTAGCAATGGCAGTTAGCTATGTCCGTTTATATATATACATATATACTATGGCGTGGCTGTCCAAACTACGGCTCAGGGGCCAAATGCGGCCCTCAGACTATTTTTATTTGGCCCGCATGCCTTCTCCTTAACTGGCCCAGTTGATCAGGAAGTATTTTTCCTACAATTTGAAGAGATTCTACCTCTATAACCTGAATAACATCACACTGCATTGTGACTTAGACCTAAAAATAATCTTTTAAGTCTTAAAATGTCTCTGTCAAACACGTAAATGTATCGACTCTGGTCTGTGGCCCTGTTTCAGTGTGTGGCCCTCGATGAAAAAAGTTTGGACACTCCTGGTCTAATAACACTGTCAATTCCAATATGAATTTATCCTCAACAATATCAACAAGAACAGTGTCTTTTCTTCCACCTCTCCACTCCCCCTGCTGGTCACAGAGGGTAAATTCCCGTCTGATAATTAGAACATCTATAGCAGGATTTATGCGCTGCGTTGTTTCTCTGATTGTTTGGATATTTTTAAATTTGTGTTGGTGTTATGCAAATGAATTGAATCTACATCCATTTGTTCTGCCCCGTGCAAATCAAATTTAGTTTATCAGATAACAGGCTCGTTCTCCGCACAGAAAACACGGCTAATCGTTTGTCTGTGAACGTGTGCGTGCTTTATGGCGTCTCTGTCACATTATTATGACTGAAGTGAAGTTTGGTCATGGTCGTGTGCCTGTGGGCTCCATTAAACAGTGAAAGGCATTATTGCAGCGTACTACCTCCCCTTATGGATGGTTTTCTTGCAGCAGGACCATCCATTGCCTTTGTAATGCTGCTGTCTTCATTACCTCTTGAGCGGAGAGAGTGCTCTGCCCCAGGCCTCTCCTCCCTCCACTTTAAAAGCTGACATATGGAGACTGCACGGCTGGTCCCTGCGCAGGAAAGATGCTTTTTAAATCCACCTCCATTTTAAACTGAAGACAAATGATGTTTTTCTGGTATTTACTCTTACATGATAAATAGGTGATCCTTGTAACTGTTCATGTAAATTGTAATATTGATCTAAAATTACTTGCGGTCTACTGACTTCCTGTTCATCACTTATGTTTCTCATAGTGGTGTTTTTATTCTTGAAAAAGGCTTTACACTGGTCCCTCGTTTAAGTATCAGCTTTATTTTTTACATTTATTCTATGTTTCTTGTCTGTAAAACCCCTCACCACACACTTTATACACTTTTCTCACACATTAACATTTTCTCACATTTCTCTCTTGTTTAAACACAAAGTTCAAACCTTCGTCGGTGCCTTTGTCGGTGCAGAACGTTTCATCGACATTGTGGGTTTTGTCGGGGAGAAAACTTGCAAACATACAGCACTTCAGAGTCACACTGCGATACAACATTTATGTAAATTTGTCTGACACATTCTGTACTGTACAGGAGACACGGAGGAGACTGATGGACAATGGTCTACAGTCCCTCAGCCAATCAGGACGCAGAACACAATGGTCTACAGTCCCTCAGCCAATCAGGACGCAGAACACAATGGTCTACAGTCCCTCAGCCAATCAGGACGCAGAACACAATGGTCTACAGTCCCTCAGCCAATCAGGACGCAGAACACAATGGTCTACAGTCCCTTAGCCAATCAGGACGCAGAACACAATGGTCTACAGTCCCTCAGTCAATCAGGACGCAGAACACAATGGTCTACAGTCCCTTAGCCAATCAGGACGCAGAACACAAGGGTCTGCAGTCTCTTAGCCAATCAGGACGCAGAATACTATCGTCCAGCCTCACACAGGATCACTGAAACAGCACGAATCAATGGAAATATAAATTTGAGGGAACTTCTAATGAAGAGTCCCACGGTTAAACTCCTAAAACTCCATTTACATATGTCCTCATTAAGTCAGTTTTCTTGATTATGAAACGTCACCTCGCAGCAGATGCACTGGCACAAGGTGACTGCGCTCACTCAGTCTGTCGTTGGCGTGCGGTCTCCCTCAGAGCCTCCCTCAGGCTGGACACTGCCGTGCATTAGGGGGCGCTGTGTCACCTTGCCCCGGTCCATCCTCGAGGCGTCCTGCGTTTAACGATCAGGACTCGCTGCTTTGCCCCGAGCTGAGGTGAAGAAGCAGGAAAATTAAGAGCGAATGTGCCTCAATGACTGACTTTTAAAGGAATGTTGTTAGAAAAATACAGTTTTAAATCATTTTTGTTGAATAAATAACGTTTTCAGTGTGTTTTATCAGGACTTAAAACTCTAAACTCTTTGATTTTTCTGGTGGATATTCTGCCAGGTGCTTATATCCATGGAATGTCCTGCGGTATGGCATTAAATTCATCTCCATGGTTACAAGAAAGCTCCGCCACCGCTCTAGGTCAAAATCCAGGTGCGCTCACTCGCTGTAAACATGTGGGATTTTTTTTTTCAGTCATAAAAACACCTGCTGTTGAATAAATGGAACATAAGTTTAATGATATAATATTCCTGGCAAAGCAATAACATCAGAGATGAGAGCGAATGTTACACAGTGCTGCTTTAAACAAGTTTCCAGTAAAAACACAGCAGGTTTTGTGTAGATTTGAACAGAGGTGGAGCATCAGCGTCACACGATTCTTTTTCACTGAGTTAGTTTTTAGTTTTGTGTTTAATGGCTCCAAAAGAACAGACTGAAGAGCATTTATCAGCTCACGATCTGAACATTACGACCAAGTGAAGTGAATCCTGTTTGTGTTTGTTTGTGTGTCTCGTCCCTGCAGGAGGAGTGTGAGTGTGAGTGTGTGTGTGTGTGTGTGTGTGTGTGTGTGTCTGTGTGTCTGTGTGTGTGTATCTGTGTGTGTGTCTGTGTGTGTGTCTGTGTGTGTGTCTGTGTGTGTGTCTGTGTGTGTGTGTGTGTGTGTTTGTGTGTCAGAGCTGGTCACTTCTGGTGTTGCATAACGTTGCCCCTTGTGCATTTAATGATGTATGAAGATGTAAATGTGACCAGAGGAGCTGGTCAGAGGAGCTGGAGATGGTCAGAGGAGCTGGAGATGGTCAGAGGCGCTGGTCAGAGGAGCTGGTCAGAGTTAGTCAGAGCTGGTCAGAGGAGCTGGAGATGGTCAAAGGAGCTCATCAGAGGAGCTGGACACAGGAGTTGGGCAGAGGAGCTGGTCAAAGGAGCAGGTCAAAGGAGCTGATCAGAGTTGGCCAGAGCTGGTCAGAGGAGTTGGTTAGAGTTGGTTAGAGTTGGTCAGAGTTGGTCAGAGCTGGTCAAAGGAGCTGGTCAGAGGAGTTAGTCAGAGCTGGTCAGAGGACCTGGAGCTGATCAGAGGAGCTTGTCAGAGCTGGTCAGAGGAGCTGGTCAGAGGAGCTGGTCAGAGGAGCTGGAGCTGGTCAGAGGTGGTCAGAGTTGGTCAAACGAGCTGGGCAGAGGTGCTTCAGGTTCACAGACGACTCTAAAACTCACCAAAACATATGAATTATTCACAGTTCATATTTTAAGTATGAGCTCAGTTAAAGGTGCACTAGGTAACTTTTGTGGTGGAGGGTCTGCCACCTGCTCGTGTCCATGGTTAGTGCTTTGCCTAGAATGTTCCACAATATGGCATTAAACAAATCTAAACAAACACTCTCACAATAAAAACGCACATTTCAACGAATATTGTGTCGATAAGAACAACAAGTGTAAGACGGGAAAGTTTAATGACGCACTGTGGAACATTCCAGACACAACATGGAGATGGTGAACAGGTAGTAGACCCGCCACCAGAGAAAGTTACATGGTGCATCTTTAAATATGTGTATTGACCTTATTTCAGGCACTTTTTCCTCTTGGTGATGGCACTTCCTGTTAAATCCTGTTCATTTCAATGGAAAAATTGGAAAAGTTTCACCCCAAAAATATGATATAAAGTTGATTTGAGTAAACGGGTCGATACTTATGGGACTGCACCATTCTCTGGGAGCCTTTACTTGCCCTGAATGACGGCGGCGGCGCCCACAGCAACTTCCAGAATAAAGTGAATATAAAAAATACCTTTCCGATGTGTTAACTGTGCTACATTTTCTCCCACTCATTCACTCTGCACCTGACATCTGCACAGACACTATGTACGTTTGTTTCGTCCATATAAACTCTGCCATTAGAAGCAAATTTGCTAGCATCTGAAGCTATTAGGCTAATTCGGCGTGTGAGTGTTGGCGTTGGGAGTTGAATCACACCTGGAGGCCTGTCGTAGTGCGCGGTGGACGGAGGTGGCTGCTGATCCCTGTGGCTCGGTGCTGAGTGGGCTGTTTACTTTGGACGGTGCTGGAGCGAGTGCGTGTGGGGGAGTGAGGGAAGGTAGTCTGCCTGCTGCTCCCAACGCTTTACCGTGGATTTCCTGCCATTTTTCACAACAAAAGATACAAGAGACCACACTGGTGCTGTTTTACCGCGTGAAGGAGGTGTTCTGAGTCCCGATGGGGTCTCGGTGGTTTGATGATGTCATAGTCCCAGATGGAGGCGCAAGAGCCGGATTTACACTTTTAATTGCACCGTACTTCACCGTGACATATCTAAAAGTTAAATGCACAAATGTTGAACCTGGTCTTTTTATTTTTTTGTGTGTGACCAGTGACATGAGGTCAGGTGAAGCAGGCCGTGCCTCACCTGTCATCACAGAGAAAGAATAAATTAAATGGTTATATTTATCCAACGATTTGTACTATGAATTTATTTTCTATTTAACTTTGCAATTTTATTATTTTTTTTAACTCAAAATCGCTGAATTATTATGTTTACTGTTGAAATCCTGAGAAGAGTCGTGCAGAGAGGCACCGGCCGTTCGTGCCTCACATGGACTGACGCTGCTGCTTTAAGTCTGTGAAAAGGGGTGACGCAGGTAGTTATCTGGCCTCATGTTAGGGGGCGCTCATGTAACTCCCGCCACTCCTTAGTTTTGCTTAAACTCAAAACCTGGAACAACTCAAGTTTGATATTACAAACAGAGAGAAATTTAATTTGAAATAAAAGACACATCAGTAGTGTTAATTTTTTATTTAAATAAATAAAATAAATCATGTGTCTCTCTGTAGTAATTAATCTGGCTGAGGTGACCAGTAGCTTGTTCGCTAATGAGTGTCAACAGAAAAGGAGGGGCGCTTGCTGGTCTCGACTGCAGAGTACTAGCAAAGCATCTCTGGGAGATTCTGGGATTTGTAGTATTAATGGTACATGTGCTATATCCCGCGGGGCAGCTCTAATGCACATCTGATATGATCTCACGGGCCAAATATAATTACACCACGGGCCAGATTTGGCCCCCGGGCCTGAGGTTGACATACATGAGCTAAATGATTTGCTCCAGACGATGGGACCAAAGACTCACTTTTTTCAAACAGAGACGTACAAAATGGTAAGAAATTGAATGACTTCAATCCATTGAAAATTGGGGATAAAGGATAAAAAACAATATAAAACCCTGCTTGCTTTTTATTTAATTTTATTAGAGCTGTTTCATACGGACTTTGGAACTTTTATTTTGAAATTCTTTTTTTTTCTGGCCCCAAGTCACTGGAGAGACACTGACCCGGGGCCAAATGTTCTGACTCCTGGTTTATATGTTTGTAAATCTGTGACTCACCAGAGCCTCATGAACCTCACACACGTCGCTGCTGTGGACAGTGTAAAGACGTGGACTCAAGTGTTTTATCATATCGTCCTATTGATGCTGTGGGGAGTCACATGGGAGACACCTGCAGCAGTAGTACATTACATACGGTCCGTCCCTTAATGTGTCCCACCGGAAACACTCATACGTATTAGTTCCTACTGGTCTTTTTTCTGCTCTTCAGATTGTGGTTTAGTGACAGACACAGGGGACGTCGCTCGCTGGAAAACTGACTCGTGATGGTTTGTACGGGGCAGGTATAGACTCCACCGCAGCAGATGGTGGACCCTTCACTCGTGCCAGTTTTTCTCTGGACAAACCGCAGCAAAAGACATAAATGTGCGCAGGCTACCGTGGCTCTCAGCGGGCTTCTTCACGAGCCAATTAAAACCCCATAAAAAGATCCACTTCCAGATGTTTTGTTGGTTTTGTTGCACTCGCTTTAATGGTAAACAGAAACACACTCAGGGCTTTAAAAGCGTCATCTTATTATTATTTTTATGAATATTTAGTAACTGTCAGAGGGCAGTGTGGATGTAATCTGGTTTTATTTCTCTATAACACGGATGAGCTCAGATATTGGCTTATAAATATCGGTTCAGTCGATTTCCTGGTTGGGTAAAAAGTGATGTAATAAGACGTTTTACAGGATGAGTTCAGCCCAGAAAATCTCAGAATGTTTGAACTTTTATTTATACAAAGTTGTTCTGTGGTTATTTGAGAGATTAATAACAGCTCCATAACACATCTGGTTCAGTTTAGTCGTATTTTAAGTTGTTTAAACGAAATAAATGCTGTTTTCGGTCTTTTCGCTGGGTGTTAGCAGATATTTAAAGCTCTAGCATCAAAATACGTACTGGAATTGACTCCGTTTATAAATGGACATGGCTAACCTGTTAGCCGCTGCGTTCTAAAGAGGAAGTGAGCATGTGTGCGCTTCTGGCTCCATTGACTCTGGCTCCAATTCACTTTACATTGATAAACTGTGTCTCTCTCTCTCTGTCCCTGCTGCTGTCAGAGTCATCATTTTAGTCTTAAATGTTCATATTAACCCTCTACATGATCCTGGGATTCATTTTTTGGAGTTATTTTGAGTTGGGGTTTTTTCTTTTCTTTTTTTTTTTTAGATATTTTGATTATTTTTTAAGTTTAGTTAATTTTTTTTTATATTTTTTTGTTATTTTGAGCTTATTTTTTAAGTTATTTTGAGTTAATTTTCATTATTTTTTTGTCATTTTAAGTTAGTTTTTTGTTATTTTGAGTTCATTTTTAAAAGATTTTGAGTTAGTTTGTTTTGGGGTTTTTTGGTTTTGTTATTTTGAGTTTATTTTTTGTCTTTTGATAAACCATGTCCCCTCTCTTTGTACCTGCTGCTGTCAGACTCATTTTGGTCTTAAATGTTCGTATTAACCCTCTAAATGCCCTTTAAATGGTTCATATTACGGCATTTTCTGATCTATAATGTTGTTTCCTCGTCACAAACAGACCTGGAGTTGTGTTTTTTTGTTTCATTCACACATGTTTAACACACAAACCTGCAGATTTAGGCTGAGTTCTTCTCTCAGACGTCTCGTGATGTCATCATGTGGTGATACAGGAAGTGCTTCACTGTGTTTTTAAACTCCACACGCCTTCATTTATATAATAATTTGGATTATTTCAGCTGAGGAATTACCAAACTCTACTACACAAAAGGAAAAAGGAGCTGTTAGCATTATAACATGACTTAAAGCTGTGTTTTCATGTCGTCTGAACTAAAACGGAGCAAAGCATCATGGTCTATGTAGTTCCCTGTGTTTTTTTAGCTGTTGCTGCACCATAACAATGAGGTTTGTAATCTGATACATTATGATGGCCCATGATATTATTGTGAGACTTTTAACGACGCAAAATCATGATATTTCAGTTATTTTTACATCCCTACAAATAACTGATATTGTTTCCTTAAATCTGCAGACCAAACCTGCAGGCAAGCGGCATTTCTGGAGCTCAAAACACCTTTATTCTTCTAAATATACGCCGCTGATGTGAGAGAATAGTCCATTGTTATTCATAGACACTGCTGTGCACCCGCTCGACTGCGCTCGCGATACGTCACCCTCAGCGTCGCTCTCAGGGAAAGTTGAAGAGGTCAGTTTTATCCGGGAAAAACTTGGCCAGAAACGCCTGGAGATGCCTAACTTTGTGCCACAAAAGTGATGCTGCAGGCTCTACCCACAATGCATCTGGCGAAATGTTCAGAAAGCCACAAAATCACTGACTTTAAAGCAAGTCTCTGTGTTCCGCCGCTACTTTGAGGTGAGATGACGCCCTGAAAACAGCGGGACGGGCGCTGCGTCGTTTTGTGGCGCCGCAGGGGGAGGGGCAAACCGTCTGGCGCTCTGGGTTTTGTCACTCTTCTGAAATCAGTGAGTTGTGAGCGACAGGAGCGCGTTTGTACGACTGTATTAAGCAGGGCCGTGGGGAGGGACCTCTGCGACAGGTGCAACAAGGAAACGTAATTACTGCCTCTCATAAGCTGCAGTGTTTCCTCCATCACTCAGATAATTACACGTTTCATAACACCCACCCTTTGCATCGTTTTAATGTGAAAATGATGTGTATAATGAATAATGAAAGATTACACTAATGCGCTTCACTGGAGGTTTACTTTTCTGCGATAAGTGTTGGTTGTTGAGAAAAGGATGAGGCAGAAAAACGTCGATTATAACATGTTTGTTTATGTAAAAGTGGCTCTGGTGAGGTTTAATCCACGTTCTAAAGGTGTTTCTCCTCAAAAACAGACCTGGAGTTGTGTTTTTCATTCACACATGTTTGAGTAGCTCTTTATTATTAGTCTAACATCTCCAAAGCTCAAAATGCTCTGTTTCACCTTGTGATGTCATCAAGTGGTATCAGCATCATCTCATCCCACTGCAGACTGTGGAGTGAATGAATAATGCAGTTTAAATACAATTTACTAAAGCAGGACTAGACCAGGACTAAACCTGGACTAAAGCAGGACTAAACCAGGACTAAACCAGGATTAAAGGAGGACTAGACCGGGACTAAACCAGGACTAGACCGGGACTAAACCGGGACTAAACCGGGACTAAACCTGGACTAAACCAGGATTAAAGCAGGACTAAACCAGGACTAAACCAGGATTAAAGGAGGACTAGACCAGGACTAAACCAGGACTAAAGCAGGTTTGTTGTATTGTGACTTTTTTTTTCTTATTCTGTAAAACACTTTGTGTATGAATTGTTCTTTACAAACTTGCCTTGCCACATGACATCACAAGGTGGAACAGAGTGTTTTCAGTTTGAGAGAAGAACTTAAAGCCTAAATCTGCAGGTTTGTGTTAAACATGTGAATGAAACAAAAAAACACAGCTCCAGGTTTGTTTGTGACGAGGAAACTACATCAGAAGTTGCTCCTTTAAGAGTCATGGATGTGTTGTGTGAGTGTTAGTTTGTGGTCGGAGGCACAGAATGGCAGCTTTGCTTCTAGAGATATTTACACTTTGTGGTGTATCGGCCTTGAATATTCTGTTTTGGGCGTTGTGCTGCCTGAAGAGTCACACAAACACAGAAAAGTGATGAGTAACTGCACAAAACATGAGCCCACAGCTCTGTGGAGAAACTCACTCAGTCTGGGTGAGTTTGTAGTAAATTTAAATTTAACCAGGACTTAACATAAACTAAACCTGCACTAAACCGGGACTGAACCAGGACTAATCCAGGACAAATCCAGGAAAAATCCAGGACAAATCCAGGACAAATCCAGGACTAAACCAGGACTAAAACGGGACTAAACCGGGACTAAACCAGGACTAAACCAGGACTAAACCAGGTCTAAACCAGGACTAAACCAGGACTAAAGCAGGACTAAACCAGGACTAAACAGGACTAAACCAGGTCTAAACCAGGGCTAAAGCAGGATTAAACCAAGACTAAACCGGGACTGAACCGGGACTGAACCGGGACTAACCGGGACTAACCGGGACTAAACCGGGACTAAACCAGGACTAAACCAGGACTAAACCAGGACTAAAACGGGACTAAACCGGGACTAAACCAGGACTAAACCAGGACTAAACCAGGTCTAAACCAGGACTAAACCAGGACTAAAGCAGGACTAAACCAGGACTAAACAGGACTAAACCAGGTCTAAACCAGGGCTAAAGCAGGATTAAACCAAGACTAAACCGGGACTGAACCGGGACTGAACCGGGACTAAACCGGGACTAAACCGGGACTAAACCGGGACTAAACCAGGACTAAACCAGGACTAAACCAGGACTAAACCAGTTGAATCAGTGTTTCAGTTTTGTTCAGTTTAAACCTGGAACATTCTTCCTGAAGACGTGAGTCTGGCCTCGACTTTGTCACTGTTTAAATCCAGACTCAAACTGTTCTGTTTAGGTTTTTTTTTCTTTTATTGTTCATTTTACAATGATTATTTATGTTTTCAGTTGTTGTATTGTGATGTGTTTCTTATTCTGTGCAGCTTTTTGAATTACGTTGTGGGACAGTTGTGCTGTACAGATAAACTGTCTGTCTCTAAATGCTTTTGTAACTGTTGCGTCTGTGTTTTCAGGTGTGCTGAGTTTACCGGAGGGTCTGCCGCTGCACCGGGACCAGCCGGTCAGAGTGGGGAAGAGCACAGAGGCCAGTGTCCACACTCAGGCCGAGCTGCGCTCCATGGAGCAGTGTCTACTGTCTAGCAGAGTGGGCAGCATCTCTGAGCTCAGTAAGTGTCTCCACACAAAACCACATCTCCCTGAGTAACTCCACCTCAGACAGACGGAGGTGACCACTGACCCACAAACCGGCTCAACGTAAAGTTTACTCTGGTCTGAGACGGAGAGGTCACCTACAGAACGCCGGGTCAGAGAGAGACAGAGCACGAAAACGAGAGAGACACAGGGATTTCAGCCGATATTTCACCAAACTGTAATGAACAGTCCACAGCTCTGTGGTAAAAAGGGCCTGAGCGAGGACTAAACCGGGACTAAAGCAGGACTAAACCGGGACTAAACATGGACTAAACCGGGACTAAACCGGGACTGAACCAGGACTAAACCGGGACTAAACCGAGATTAAAGCGGGACAAAACCGGGACAAAACCGGGACAAAACCGGGACTAAAGCAGGACTAAACATGGACTAAACCAGGACTAGACCAGGTCTAAAGCGGGGCTAAACCAGGACTAAACCAGGACTAAACTGCCTTCCTGAAGACTGATTTTACCTCTGTATCTTTACTTTTACTCCTCTCACTTTTACCTCCGTTATTACGATTCATCCATTTGACAGATTTAAACTCGTCTTTTGCTTTTACTCACACACTTTCCCCTGACAGTATAATCTTTGGACAGGATCATTTTCGCTCGTGACCGTGTAGTTTATGAACTCTCTCCACGGGCCCAGGACCTTGATCACTGATGTCAAACTTAATCTAATTTCCGTGAGCGCTGAGTCCCTGCAGGAGGCGCAGTTTAACAAATGCACACAGGTTCTACAGACTCGAGCTGCAAACACGCCGCTCCATCGATCTGTGGAGAAAGCCTAATTCCCCCAATGAGATCTGGGAGCAAATGGTGGATAAATACAATCTCTCCAATGCGCCGAGGAGCTGCAGACCAAATTGCTGACATCTGGGATTTTTGGGCTCACATTCAAACACTTTAAATTGGATGATTTTTCCTTCTAGAAATAGTCCCTGTTCAATACTTAGTGTTTCCCCCAGATTCGTGTTCTTGGAATGAGAATCCACCAAAGCGGCGTTTATTCAGATCGTGTGAGGATAGTCTTATGAGCGAGATGTGACGGTCGTGTCTGTCGCAGTGGAACGGCGAGTTCTTTGGTAAAAAACATTTTCAATTTGGGTAAAGTGCAGCTGTTAAGTTTCATTGTACCAAGAAAAGTATTATTCAACTTATCTGCTGCGTTTATACAATATAAAAGAAAAGTTTTTGTAGATAAACTGTTGAATACAAAGCGACTTATGTAAGATGGACTTTTCAGAGCTTTAACCACGTTACAGTTGTTTCTCGTTCTCATTTACCCTCTGAAGTTGTTTTTGGAGTGATTCATGTTTGAGCAATCTTTAGTCGACTATTTTCAAGACGCTATTTAGCTGTGACATGCCCACTGTGACACGCCCACTGTGACACGCCCACTGTGACACGCCCACTGTGACACGCCCACTGCGACATACACACTTCCTTCTCTAGTTTTATTTTCTTAATCCAGAAGTTCCCAAACTTTTTTTATCGAGGGCCACATCGCAAAACATATTCAAAGCGAAGGACCACAGACAGTGATCAGTGCGGTGCTTTAAACTCAGCTTTGACAGAGCCGCTCGGTGTTAATAAGGCTTGAAACACATTCATTTTAGGTCTGTGTCACACTGTGATGTTTGAGGTTATAATGGTAGAAATAGTTTAATTTGCTGTTAAAAGTTCTGCTTATGATCAATTGGGCCGGTTCAGCAGGAGCCTGAGGGCCAATAAAAACTGGTCTGAGGGCCGCATTTGGCCCCCGGGCCATAGTTTGGACACTCCTGTCTTAATCGGTGATACTCTGTCGTAATGTCTGGGGGACGAGACAGACTCGGGGTAAAAGTTTGCCCGAGTTTATTACTAACAAGGAAATATGAATGTTGGCTGACGGAGCAGGTAACAGAGCTGGATCAGAGGTGGAGGTGTTCGTAAAGGTCGTGGAGAGCTGGATCAGAGGCGGAGGTGTTCATAAACGTTGTCGAGAGCTGGGTCGGAGGTGGAGGTGTTCATACCGGTCGTAGAGAGCTGGGTCAGAGGCGGAGGTGTTCATAAACGTTGTCGAGAGCTGGGTCGGAGGTGGAGGTGTTCATACCGGTCGTAGGAAGCCGGGTCACAGGTGGAGGTGTTCATACTGGTCGTAGGAAGCTGGGTCAGAGGCGGAGGTGTTCGTAAAGGTCGTGGAGAGCTGGGTCACAGGTGGAGGTGTTTGTGCTGGTCGTGGAGAGCTGGGTCGGAGGTGGAGGTGCAGGGTGGGTCCAAGAAGCAGGATCACAGAAGATACATTGATGAATAAACTGGAGGATGACATGACGATCTGGACGCCTGTGTAGCGCCCTCCAGAGGTGGAGCCTTGATTGCAGGTGTGTAGTGGGCGGTGCCAGAGCCTCCACCCAGCTCCAGACACAGAAGGGAGGGGCGAAGACAGCACAGAAACACACAGACAGACTGGGGTCTTGACAGAAAGTGCACAGAAAACACAAAAAACCCAAAGACAGGGGGCGCCGACAGCTCCACGGCTCTTTGATGTGATGACGTCAGTGGATTTGTTTCTTTTATTAAGTCGTTTTAAGTGAATATTGTGATTTAAACTGTGTAAATGATAACAGAATGATCCTCGAGTGTTGTAAATTATAACTGTAGCACAAACACAAACACTTAAATGAAATTAGTGTCATAAATGTTTTCAAAATCCACCTGACAAAGCAGCATCCGCCTTAACGGCCTCATCAGCTCCTGCTTTTATTATTATTCATTATTTTGTGTCGCTCAGTTTGGTGCCGCATAATTTTCTGCTTTTTTAACACAAACAATCACATCCTCGTGTCAGATCTGATCCAACTTCAACAAAATGTGAAGAATAAACAAACCACGAGTCAGGGAAGTGTTTTAGTTTGAAGTGTTAGCCCCGCCCCCTCCGTCCTGTCCGCCGCCGTGACGCTGGGACAGTGTCAGGCGGCTGTTTCCTTACAGTTCTCAAATCTCTGCCTACTGTTTGTTTTATTTGTCTCTTGAAAATGTTCTGTGACAGATTCAAGTGTCTGGAGAGTTTTAAGCTGTTGGTTTCCCATGATTCTTAGTAACGAAGCCCCTGATTGGATGATAAAATGTACTGGTAACTTTGTCTGCACTTTTATAGTTATTAGCTGAGAAAATACTGTGTGAAATGAAACGAAAAGATAGAAAATTCTTTTATTTCTTCTTTTTAATATAAAATAAACAAATTAAAAGTACAAAGGATGAAAATTCTCAAAAAAATCACAAAAATAAATGAAATACTGACAGTAAACCTTGTCAAAACGGGGGAGATACAGGTTAGTTTCTTCTTTACTTTTACCAAACATGAAGTAAAGAGCTTTTATCGTGACATGAATGAATTAAAATCAGGTCCACGCCTTTTAAAGACCCACTCTGTAACCTTTTAGGATAAAAATAGATCACAAAAGCTTGTTATTTTAATTCTGGATGTTATTATTGCTCTGAGAAACATGTAGAGAAGTGCAGCCTTATGTGAGTGGGCTGCATCTCCACAAACCTGACTCGTACTTGACTTAGAGGAGGAGCTGTTTCCACAGAGATGTTGTTCCTTCATCTGTCTCCATGGAGAATGTTCTGAGGTCTGTGTAGTAATGCGAGAGTTACACAAATGGTTAAATTATTAGAAAAAAAGGACTAAACTCTAACATTAACATCTCCAACTGCCCCAAAACTGCCCGACACAAGATTCTAAAGCTCACAGACGAGTGAGGAGACAGTCTAAGGCCCCGTCGCATCTATTTTATCTTTGTTTAAGTTTGTTTCTTTCAGTTTAAATCAGTAACACATCATTTTTGTTCTACTGGCTCAACACAACAGAGTGAGGACGCACAGTCGGCTCAAATGTTCACGGAGTTTCATTTTTAAAGGCAGTAGTTCGTCAGACAGAAGGGAAACGTAATCCAGGCAAAAGTAGAAGCTCAACCACTCGGAGACGTTTGTGACGGAGCGGAGACGAGCACGGACGCATCAGCGAGGACGAGAACAGGCTGAAAACTTCTCAAACAGCAGCACCAGTGTGAGGAGAACAGCAGCAGCGAACCCGGACGTGCTGGAGGTCAGAGGGCAGAGGGCAGAGGGCAGGGAAGTTAAACTGAAGTGTTTTATCTAGTGCCTGACCAACTTAAACGTCCAGACTGTCATGTCATATGTTTTTAACTCTCGTTCTCATTGAATCACGCAGGTTTTCAGTTTATTTCATAATTTGGGCCTTAACAACTCGATAAAAGATAAAAACATCATCACGAGTCCAACCAAACATCCACCAAAATATCTCTGTTACTAATGAACAATCAGGCGAGGTACTGTAGTAATTACTGTGAGAGGAACTATACTTAAGTACATTTTACGGTGGTACTTTTTGCTTTTACTTGAGTATATTTAAGAGCAGTATCTGTACTTTCTACTGCACTACATTTTTGAACAGGACTGAAAAGTAAAAAGTACTTTTCATGTGATTTGAGGAGTTATTTTTACCACGTTCGTGGAAACATCCGACTAAAGTTTAAGAGTTTGAGCTTCGGCTTTTAGCGAAACAAAATAAACACACAAAGTTCCTGAGAAAAATGAAGAAATTGATGCGTATTCGTCTCATTTTGAATCTCTATCAGCACATTTTATGCTTAAATGAACAACACTTGTGTGAAATACTTTTACTTTTTACTCCTGAAGTACATTTTTGACACGTTTGATACTTTTGCTTTTGCAGATTCTTCCATGTGACACTTTTACTTTCACTTGAGTCACTTTTTACCTGTGCATCTGTACTTTTACTCAAGTAACAAGACCGAGTACTTCATCCTCGAGTGTGCACACCTCAAACTCCGTCATAACCGCAGAGATGCAGAGGTCAGGTGCATCCGTCTCTGCACAAACACTGATCTAATCTCCTTCATCCAAAGTTGGAAAGGCCCAAACTGAGGCTAACGTCGGCGTCGCTGTGATGAGGTCGACCCGGGTCTTGTTATGTTGTCCCTGTTTACTCACACAATGGCTCCGGGATAATACCAAAGCGCTAATATTATCCGTAGGGGAGCGGGGGTCTGTAAATAAGTAGGATTTGCAAGTCATTTCAGGAACCAATGAAGCTTATTACACCTTAACGTATTTGGAGATTTGAGAAATACAATCGCCGCTATAGAAAGTGCCTCCTCTCGTTTTGCATATGTAGAAGTCTTGGCTCTGGCATTTAGTCTCACTTTATGTGCTTTGCTACTGATTTACGTCTTTGTATTATCTAATTCCCCACCGTCAAAATGCCAAATTAGCATTTCAGGACTTGACGGAACGAAAGGGCTGTGATTATTTTAAGTGTTTATGTCTCTCCCATTGTTATCGCACAAAGCCGTCCTGACACGTGCCTGCGACGGTAGTAGAGTAACTGAATATGTCGGATATGTCAGAGTATTTTTAGACTGGAGTGTTCCATTTGAGCATCTCCATGAGTGAGGTAAATCTATATGGTTTAAAGAGAAAGGAGGAAGTGGAAGAAGGTTGAGTTATATGGACAGAGAGGCTAATGGAGGCTGGTGACGCTGCTGTTCTTCTTCTTTTTTCACTTCCTGTTTGTAACACGGCGGCTAGCATGTTAGCTATGTCTATGCTCCAGATATATTGTATAATTATAAAGCGGTTTATTGAAGCTTCAGTGTGACGACAAAACTCCACTCTGGTCTCTGAGAATGTGAAAAGTGCTTATAAACTCATCATGGTGAATAATTTGGATGTTTGGAATGTATAAGGTAAGTGAGGATAAAACTGGACCGAGTTCTGTTTAAAATCAGCTACAGCATCTTTGGGTTTGTTGCAAGATACTTTAAAGTACAGTGGTCCCTCGGGGTTACATTCTAAAAATAACCTGCAACAGGCGAAATCCGTGAAGTATCAGCTTTATTTTTTACAATTATTCTCTGTTTCTTGTCAGTCAAACCCCTCACCACACACTTTATACACTTTTCTCACACAGGCATTAACATTTTCTCACATTTCTCTCTTGTTTAAACTCTCAAAATTCAAACCTAAACAGAACGCAGAACACAATGGTCTACAGTCCCTCAGCCAATCAGGACGCAGAACACAATGCACGCTCATACTCTGTAAAAGAAACATGTAAAATTACTCCAAAAAAATCTGCGAAACAGCGAGACCACGAAAGATGAACCACAATATAGTGAGACTCACCCCAGACGCTTCCTCCAGCTCCTCCGCTGGGACCCCGAGGCGTCCCAGACCAGCCGAGAAAACGCCTCGGAATAAAATGTATTTGGAGCCGTGAAAACATCAATATTACAAAGAAACGTCGAGCTTATAAAAACAAATATAACTGTTATGAATAAAAGTGAGTCTGATGTGGACGTGAGTGACCCCGTTTGAGTCAACACTTTATGAAATGTTTGGGAAAAACTTGAGTGAAAATATGTTTAAAGGAACAGAATCAGACGCAGACTCACCTCCTCACTCACATTGTGTTATTTTGTGTCCTTGGGCAGCACACCTGGTTAGATAACGATACTTGGAACCTAATTTCATCTGTTTCTAATGACCATCTGCTACATCCTCAGCACCACATCTTAAAAATACTCCACCTTCAACGAGCCACACGCTTCACTTTCATTTCATTCTTTTACTCTTCAAAATGTTCGTTTTATGAGTTTAAATTTTGCACTAATGCGAGGAATGATACGGTTTAAGTAGTTTCCATATGGAATTAATTACACAGGGTCATATTAAACTAACAAGTGTGTCAGTGTTTTTAATTAAAGGGGACGTGTTACGCTGTTTTCTGATCTGTTTTAATGTCGTTTCCTCCAAAAAAACAGACCTGGAGTTGTGTTTTTTCGTTTCATTCACACATGTTTAACGCACAAACCTGCAGATTTAAACTGAGTTCTCTCAAATTGAAAGAAAACGCTCTGTTCCACCTTGTGATGTCATCATGTGGTGATACAGGAAGTGCTCCGCTGTGTTTTCAAACTCCACACACCTTCATTTCTAGAATCATTTGAATCATTTCCGCTCTCGAACTACCAATTTCTCTAGAACTAAAGGTAAAAGGTAGATGTTAACTTGAAAACTACCACTTCATGACATCACAAGGTGGAACAGAGCGTTTTGAGCTTTGGAGATGTAACAGACTCGCACAGTGTAACAGTCCCTCATATTCATGCGTTTAATTTAGTGTTTGTCCTTTTATATTTCACGTTTATGCCATCTAGTGGTGACACACATGAACAGACGATTTTAAATAAAGTTTTGCCCGACTCTATTAGTTGCACATTCAGTCATCAATGTTCTGCCACAGCCATGTTCTTTCTCCGGTAAGATAAAAAAATTGACTAAAATGTAGAAATAATAAATGACCTTTGACATCTTTATTAATATGTATTTAGAGTGAGAAGAGAGAGTCGTAGGTGAGGGATTAGCCCCTTGTGGATGTCGCTTCACGAGGTTTGTGAGCTTTTATTCTGTGTAATTTCAATTTCATGTAATGTATTGTAAGAATTTCCATCCATCCATGTTCTCCCTCTTCTCCGGGGCCGGGTCGCGGGGGCATCAGTCTAAGCAGGGACTCTCAGACTTCCCTCACCCCAGACACGTCCTCCAGCTCCTCCGGTCGGACCCCAAGGCTTTCCCAGGCCAGAGAGACATAGTCCCTCCAGTGTGTCCTGGGTCTTCCCCGGGGCCTCCTCCTGGTGGGACATGTCCGGAACACCTCCCCAGGAAGGCGTCCAGGAGGCATCCTGAGCAGATGCCAGAGCCTCAGCTGCTCCTCTCAATGTGGAGGAGCAGCGGCTCTACTCCGAGCTCCTCACTCTATCTCTAAGGGAGCACCCAGCCTCCCTCAGGAGGAAACTCATTTCTGCCGCTTGTATCCGTGATCTTGTTCTTTCAGTCATGACCCAGAGTCATGACCATAGTTGAGGTGAACGTAGATTGAGGTAAATCGAGAGCTTTGCCTTTGGACTCAGCTCCTTCTTCACCACGACAGACGATACAGCGACATCACTGCAGACGCTGATCCATCCTCCCCTCGCTCATGAACAAGACCCTGAGATACTTAAACTCCTCCACTTGAGGCAGAGACTCACCACCCGGAGAGGCCTCGGATTTGGAGGAGAAGAATTTCAACTGTAAGAATTTCATTTTAATATTTATTTTATTGTCTTTCTTTTCGTGACAGTTGTAAAGAAGAGAATAATGCCTGTTTTCTCTCGTGCTCATGTTAAATCCTCCTGGTGCTACACACAGGATTAAACACGTGTGAATGAAAAACAAAACACAACTCCAGGTCTGTTATTGAGGCAGAAACAGCGTTACAACACGACTTAAAGCTGCAGGAGGCCATGTTGTGTAATATAGGACCTTTAAAACCCGTCTTTATCTCACATATGCGTTGGACACACTTGTCATGTCGTTATGGCCATTTTCTGAGCAGTAAATAATATTAAGTGCCTTGACATTTGGAATTTGAAAGTGCTTTTGTTAATAATTCACATTTGGCCGTTTACCCAAAGGCTACTCTTCTAAATTAAAATTTCAAGCCAGGTTTTATAAACAATCAGGAACATCAAGATTTATAGAGACTGGGCAGGTACAGAGACGCTTTACTGGATCAGAGACATCTCCACGAGACCTGAGAGCTTCTCCTGCGTCTGACGGACTTTACTCTCATTTCACTGGACGTGTGCTTCATCATATGGAATAGAAATGAAATCATCTTTGTAAATTTGGAACTAGCGATGCACAAATCTGGCTTTTTCAGCTGTGATCAATGTCATCTGACCAGAGTGAGACTGAAAACAGCATTTATTTACTTTAAAATAAATTAATACACGACAAAACTCATCTCAATGTTTAAATTGTAAAAAGTGCAAACATTATGAGACTTTCTAGGCCGATCACAACCAGTAAATAGTTTTATCATGTTTTATATATGTTATTTATACAATTTTGGGTATCGCTGCCAATATCGGATACGAGTATCGTATCGATTCTTTCCTGTTTGTGACATTAGTCACACGATTCCTCATCAGCTGGTTCTGACATAGAACAAGTCTCTCCATGAACCAGCACCAAAGAACATCTCACACTCTGAGGACTAAACCGGGAATAAACCAGGTCTAAACCAGGACTAAACCAGGGCTAAACCAGGACTAAAGCGAGACTAAAGCGGGACTAAACCAGAGCTAAACTGGGACTAAACCAGGACTAAACTGGGACTAAACCAGGTCTAAACTGGGACTAAACCAGGGCTAAACTAAGGACTAAAGCGAGACTAAAGCGAAACTAAACCGGGGCTAAACCAGAGCTAAACCAGAACTAGACCAGGGCTAAACCAGGTCTAAACTGGGACTAAACCAGGACTAAACCGGGACTAAACCAGGTCTAAACTGGGACTAAACCAGGGCTAAACTAAGGACTAAAGCGAGACTAAAGCGAGACTAAAGCGAGACTAAAGCGAGACTAAAGCGGGAATAAACCAGAGCTAAACCAGGGCTAAACCAGGGCTAAACCAGGACTAAACCAGGACTAAACCAGAGCTAAATCGGGACTAAATCGGGACTAAACCGGGACTAAACCGGGACTAAACCAGGATTAAACCGGGACTAAACTGGGACTAAACCATGATGTCATGATCATGTGCACTTCACACATGATCATGAATATTTATGGTCTGATTTCTAACGATTTTATGACACGTTACAGCAGCTCGAGCTAAACTGAGTTCAGTCCCTGAAACTGGGTCGTCTGAAGAAGGATTACCAAAAAAAAAGAGACTTAATTGTAAAAGTGGAAATATCTCTAACATTAGCCTCTATTTTGGTCAAAACTACAGCCCTGATAAGCCCCGCCTCTTTATAGTCCCACTGTTTTTTATTGTTTAAAGTGACATTTTATAACCCTGTGCATGACTTGGAGTTAGATTTGTTTTATTTTAATAATGAAAAGCATGTACAGAGCAGCGTGTGGTGATGAGGTTTCACGTTCTGAGCGCTCAAAACACAACAACACACGATGAATCAAACATACTTTCATCAACGCTGAGCTCTGATTGTTCTCAGAGGTTAGATTCTCCGAGTCCGGACTTGTAATCTTACACTGGAACACCCATCCGTCTCAGAATTCCTGTCAGAAACTCGTGCAAACTGTTCGGAGTTAGATAATCCAACATGGCCGCTCTGTGTGTGGATAAACTTTGATATCCGACAGTTAAAATGTTGATTGCACTTGTGTTATTTCCCTCGTCGCTCCGTCCGTTCGCTCGTCTCTGAACCTTCTGCGGAGCCTGTGCACTTATAAACGCGGCGTTCTGCTCCATTATGCTAATGGAGACACGGGGCCAAAGTCAACAAAAACAAAATGTCACTCTCGAACGTTGATTTATAGCTTACACTTGTAATAACAACGTCTGGGTTAAAAATGCACTTTTAAAACTGTTTAGCATTTCAGTAGCATTAGCAGATTGGAGCTCTTCCCTAGTTTTTGGGGGGTTTTTGCTAGTTTTATCCATAGACGGTGTAAAGAAGTGGACGAAGTGAGTGTGACGTCGCCCACAGCTTCAGTCAAATGAAGTTTATCGACGATTTTGGAGCCAAGTTGCATGTTTGGACGTCCAATTGCGAGTATCATAGCAACCAAAGAGCCAATCAGGAGCAGAGTTATTGAAGGTAACGCCCCTTCGCAGCTACGGGGGAAGGAGGCGCCTGATTTATCTGTTATTAACCCTATAGCGTCGGATGCTGTCGCTGCAGATAGACTCGTAACTCTGCAAACAATCGAGCGTCATGTAAACTCCGAGTCTCAAAGCAGAGGCACGAGGCGTTTTAGATATTTTACTGTCATTACAATAATCTGCCTCTGTTGTCCCTCGAAGACGACGAATGAGAGGCAGGAGCCGCGGGGATGTTCCCAGTCGCTTTTTCAATGGGCCAAAGAAAAAATACGAATAGATTTGTGAAATAGAGGAAGTTGTGTGAAAAAATGCAGTATATTCTGATCCTTTAACATGATTTTTATGGCTAAAAAGAATAAAAGTCTAGGCGAGATATACTGGTGTATAGTGAGCTCAGGCCTTAAAGGGTTAACACTCTTCCCTCAAATAAAAAACACTCTGTTCCACCTTGTGATGTCATCATGTGGTGATACAGGATGTGCTGTTAAACTCCATTCACCTTCACTAGAATCATTTGGATCATTTCAGCTCTGGATTTGCACATTTCTACTTAACTAAAGGAAAAAAGCAAAAGACGAAGTAAAAATCTGTCAACGTGACAAATCGTAGGAGTGAAGACGTTTGGTAACGATCGTCGTTAAGAGCTGAACAGGGTCGTTCCAGCTGAAACTGGAGACAAAAGATGTTTACAGTTTCAGTGTCGTTAGCGCCTCCTTCAGACAGATATAAGTCAGTGACCAGGAGGAATCTGACCAGAACTGAAGAAGAGACTTGGACGAGCAGCGAAACGTCTTCACTCCAACAACAATTTGTCCAGTGACAGATTTAAACTTCGTCTTTTTTGCTGTGGATCAGACCTGAGGGACAGATATCTAAAGGAAAAAAGTAGCTGTGAACTTGAAAACTGCCACGTCATGACATCACAAGGTGGAACAGAGCATTTTGAGCTTTGGAGACACTCAAACCTGTGTGAATGAAACAAAACTCCATGTTTTTGAGGAAGAGTCAGTTTTGTGGAGTAAAGGATCTTTAAAGGTTTAACTTCCCCTGTTGCCTTTACTAATCAAAAAGGACTGGACAATATATATATAAAAAACACAATTTATTATCTATTGATCTGCTTGTTTTTGGCGTTTTTGTCACTGACGCACTTATTATTATGGATTATTTTTTACACAAGAACTTCAAATATAAAAGATCTAACCCTAACAGTTAACAGAGGTCACAAAAAGGTCAAAATAAAAAGTGCACACTACCCTATTCATAGTTTGCCCAAACCTGCAATACAGATTGGAAATTCCAGAGCTGAAATCATCCAAATGATTCTAGTGAAGGTGTGTGGAGTTTAAACACACAGTGGAGCACTTCCTGTATTACCACATGATGACATCACAAGGTGGAACAGAGAGTTTTCAGTTTGAGAGAAAAACTCAGCCTGAATATCTCATTATTGTACATTACACTGGGCAAATTGTTGTAGTCCAGTTGACAGATTTAAACTTCATCTTTTCCTTCACAGTGTAAAGTACAATAATGAGATATTTAGTCTGAGTTCTTCCCTCAAACTGAAAACACTCTGTTCCACCTTGTGATGTCATCATGTGAGAGATTACACAGACCTTACACTGTGAAGTACTGCTCATTATTTGTCCGACGTCATCTTCGGAGCACAGAAACTTGGAGAAAACGTTACTCCGAGGTCCAACTTTTGGCCTCTGAGTTGTATTTAGGCTGCGTTCCGTTTATCCTCAGTGTAAAATCCTGACAAAACACCTTTCAAAACAGCTCAAAGCTAACAAAAGTGTTGATGTAATAACGTCCTCTTTAACTTTAACATTATTGTAGCTATTTATCTATTATCTTGTTATATTATTTTCTCTTGCATGTACATTTTTCCTGCTATTCTCTATGTGTGCGGTGCAATGCTGGAATTTCCCCATTGTGGGACTAATAAAGGCTTATCTTATCTTATCTTATCTTATCTTATCTTATCTTATCTTCACTTTCAAACATCTCCTCGGACGTCTTCTCGTTGAGCGTCCAGATGTATCCTTGGATCACCTGGAAAATCAGAGCAGAACCTCTGACACGAGCGTCATCAGCAGCTCGTTATATCTCCTCCGTCCCTCTCGAGGTTTTTCTGTCTGACGCTTTGTTATTCCAAACGCTCGGCCGTGGGACATTAAAAGGAGCGAGAAAAAGTGGCACTTAGCATTCTGCAGAGTCAGCATTGCCACGGGCGAACATTAAACGCAATCACAACCGCATAGCGACGCATAATTGAAAGACGATGACGAGGAAGACGACGGCGGCGGTGGCGGCGGCAGTGGCGTTCGCTGGAGCCCATATAAAAGGCTCATATATCACGCTAAACATCATCCATCATCACAAAACAGGGATCAGTTTTTAAGAGGAGCCGCCGGGGAGAGTGGGAATAATCAGGAGTCGTTGTCTCTGTCGCGCCATGGCTGTTTACTGACCTTAAAGACAACAGAAATATCACGTTCATAAGGTTGTTATCCAGATCGATCTCCCCACAGAGTTAAGAACCTTGAAACTAAAGACAATTACCTTAAAGCTACTACATCAAACTACGTCCTCCACCTCATCCTGCTCCTCTTAGTGCTCCATGAATTACCTGGATGAGCTATCGATTAAGAGAGCGGGATGTGAGTCCATATAACACAAGTTTGACTCATTAAGTGCAAGGATTTTCCTCGTCTCTCCTCACGAAGTTCACTGCTTTTAGTGAACTTACCAAATATACCCTCTATTTAAAGGTTCACTGTGTAACTTTTCTGGCGGAGGGTCTAGAAATCATTACACGGAAAGATATTATACTTATCTCCATGGAGACGAGGAAAGTGACGTCGCCGAGCCAAGTTAGAGGTCAGGAGAATGTAGAACAGTAAGAGCAATGAACCAGCATTGTGTTCTGCGTCCTGATTGGCTAAAGGACTGTAGACCATTGTGTTCTGCGTCCTGATTGGCTGAGGGACTGTAGACCATTGTGTTCTGCGTCCTGATTGGCTGAGGGGACTGTAGCCCATTGTGTTCTGCGTCCTGATTGGCTAAAGGACTGTAGACCATTGTGTTCTGCGTCCTGATTGGCTGAGGGACTGTAGACCATTGTGTTCTGCGTCCTGATTGGCTGAGGGACTGTAGACCATTGTGTTCTGCGTCCTGATTGGCTGAGGGACTGTAGACCATTGTCCATCAGTCTCCTCCGTGTCTCCTGTACAGTACAGAATGTGTCAGACAAATTTACATAAATGTTGTATCGCAGTGTGACTCTGAAGTGCTGTATGTTTGCAAGTTTTCTCCCCGACAAAACCCACAATGTCGATGAAACGTTCTGCACCGACAAAGGCACCGACGAAGGTTTGAACTTTGTGTTTAAACAAGAGAGAAATGTGAGAAAATGTTAATGCCTGTGTGAGAAAAGTGCATAAAGTGTGTGGTGAGGGGTTTTACAGCTGCAAAACTTCGCAGATTTCTCTTATCGCGGGTTATTTTTAGAACATAACTCCCGCGATAAACCACGATCCACTGTATATCTTTAATGCCATACTTGGAACATTCCAACCTTAAGTCGAGCAGGTCAACACCAGTCCAAGTTACAGGTTGAAGTTTACAGTTTGAACACAGGATGTTTTTGAGTCGTTAAATGTTTGCGTAATTGCGTAACTGCAAAGAGCAACACGCAGCAGAACAGCAACCACCATAAAAGTCCCATATTTAATTAAAAGTAAAAGTTTGGGATCGTTCTTGTGCGTTTTAATCTGTCTGGTTTCTTTAAAGCTGAGCTGGACGGTGCTATGTACATTTGCAATATATCAAAGATAGTGGGCCGTTTAATAAAAGCTTTATTACCCTCTATTAAGTAATAAATCATGTGAGCTACTGCGTCTGCTTCTTAAAGTCATCTGGAATATTTATGCGCAGAGAAACTAGAGCCAGCCCCGTTTAGCCCCGTGTTTCCGTCTCTGTATGTTGAGTTTAGACTGATCATGTGTCACTGCTCCTGCCGCTGATTTATGTAACTCTGATCATCGGAAATATAAAAAAACGTCTTGCAATTACTGTTTGAAAAGTAGAATTTTGCTTGTTCCTGTAAACACCTCCAGGAGCTTTAACTTTTGAGAGAAAATATGAACTGAGCTAATCTGAGAATCGCCAGAGTTACACCACGAGGAATAAAGACGCAAAGGTTTGGAATAAAAAGGGGAAATTGTGTTTGCAGTAAATATTGTATTATTTAAGTAACTACAGCCTGTGACACGTACTCAGAATACTAGTTTTGAGTAACTCTTCTGCTTCAGTTACTCGTTCATTTTCAGAGTACAGTTACTTTTCTAAACACATGGCAGAACTTGATCACAAAACGCTTCAAACTGAACAGAATCAGAGAGAAAAATGTGAGAATTAGGCTCAGAAATGTTCAACTAACTGAAACAAACATCAAGTTGTTTTAATCCTGTGCTGTTTTTACTTTTTACCGAAGGCAGCTCTGTGTTGAAGTATTACAAATATTTAGAATACTCTACAGTTCTCTGATGAATGTCTTACAGAATACATTTTAATTCAGGTGTTCAGTCGTCTGTAACTCAACATATTTTCAGAGTTTTCTTCCGTGTTTGTCGCCGTGATATCTGTGTCGTTGAATCTTTGTGATTGTTGGGTTATTTTTCCAGAATATCGACCTGTGATTCTTGCTACTGGGAAAATATTTCTGTTTATATCAGTCATGCATTAAGTGGCTCTCTTCAACTCTCTTTGAGTCTCTTTGACTCTGTTCGGCTCTCTTCATCTCTCTTCATCTCTTGGGCTCTCTTTGGTGCTGTTCAGCTCTCTTCGGCTCTCCTCATCTCTCTACATTTCTCTTTGATTCTCTTTGGCTCTCTTCATCTCTCTCGTGGCTCTTCTCTGTGGACGTGGCTCCTCTCTTTCTCTCTCTCCTCCTCCTTTTCCTCCTCCTCCTCCTCTTCCTCCACCTCCTTTCTCTCTCTCTCTCTCTCTCTCTCCCTCTCTCTTCTTCTTCTCCTCCACCTCCTTTCTCTCTCCTCCTCCTCTTCCTCAACCTCTTTCTCTCCTCCTCCTTCTCTTCCTCAACCTCTTTCTCTCCTCCTCCTTCTCTTCATCCTCTTCCTCCTCCTCCTCTCTCCTCTCCTCCTCCTCTTCCTCCTCCTCCTCCTCTCTTCTCCTCCTCGCCTCTCTCTTCCTCTTCCTCCTCCCTCCTCTCTCTCTCTCTCTCTCTCTCTCTCTCTCTCTCCTCCTCCTCCCTCTCTCTCTCTCTCTCCTCCTCCTCCTCCTCCTCCTCTCTCTCTCTCCTCCTCCTCTCTCTTCCTCTCCTTCCCTCCACCTCCTTTCTCTCTCCTCCTCCTCTTCCTCAACCTCTTCTCTCCTCCTCCTCCTCTCTCTCTCTCCTCCTCCTCCTCCTCCTCTCTCCTCTCTCTCTCTCACCTCCTCCTCTCTCTTCCTCTCCTCTCTCTCTCTCTCTCTCTCTCTCTCTCTCTCTCTCTCTCCTCCTCCTCCTCTCTCTCTCCTCCTCTCTCTCTCTCTCTCTGCCTCCTCCTCCTCTCTCTCTCCTCTTCTCTCTCTCTCTCCTACTCCTCTTCATCCTCCTCATCTCTCTCTCTCCTCCTCCTCCTCATCTCTCTCTCTCTCCTCTTCCTCCTCCTCATCTCTCTCTCCTTCTCCTCTTCCTCCTCCTCCTCATCTCTCTCTCCTCCTCCTCTTCCTCTTCGTCCTCTTCCTCCTCCTCCTGCTCTTCCTCTTCCTCCTCGTCCTCTTCCTCCTCCTCCACTCTCTTTCCTCCTCCTCTTCCTCCTCCTCCTCTTCCTCCTCCTCCTCCTGCTCTTCCTCCTCCTCTTCCTCCTCGCCCTCTTCCTCCTCCTCCTGCTCTTCCTCCTCGTCCTCTTCCTCCTCTTCCTCCTCCTCCACTCTCTTTTCTCTCCTCCTCTTCCTCTTCCTCCTCCTCTTCCTCCTCCTCCTCCTGCTCTCTTCCCTCCTCCTCTTCCTCCTCGTCCTCTTCCTCCTCCTCCTCCTGCTCTTCCTCCTCCTCCTCGTCCTCTTCCTCCTTCTCCTCTTCCTCCTCCTCCTCTTCCTCCACCGTCTTATCTCCAGCTCCAAATTATCTCAAAGGGGAGCGAAAGCGTTGGGACGTCTTCTGTCTATTGTCGCCTCTTTCTCCTTTTGCATCTCGACGTAAATGTCGCCCGTGTTCGTCTTCGTCGTGCGGATTCCCAGAGGACGACAGTTTTATTGCGCGAATGCTCGGCTCTCATTCACGTTTCTTTTCACACGGAGCTCGCACATTGTCACAGCTAAATAGAGTCTCGGCCGTATCCGAACAGGACAATCCGAATGCAAAACAACGGCTTTGTCCAAGTATTTCTGCTTCGTCTGTACAGAACACACACTCACGTTCAATTAGGCTCCAGACCGACTATCTCGTCCCTCTTGAATCAGCTGCTATGGAAAAAAACACAGCGACGCACTATTCTCATCAATAAACCCAGGTTGGGAATTTCATTATATTTTCCGGGAGCAGCCGAGACGGTGGCGGTGGCATCCGGAGAAGGAAGGAGAAGCCGAGCTGACAGCACTCAGCCAAATGGGATTTCAGGCCCTGTGCTGTAATAAAGTCGGCTTGTTTTCAAGTAAGGAGCCAGAGCCACTCAGTAACTGCAGAGAGATGCTCCGTAATAACTCCGGTGTGGTCATTGTGCCATCCATCCCTAAGAGACGCGCTTATCCTGCTCTTAAAAGGCCTTCTGTCTGCGTCTGGACTCCAAACAACCAAACAACAAACACAAACTCTCTCTGGACTTTTTGGAGATGCTGCGAATGACAAAAACAAGAATCTGCAGCACGTCCTCGCAAAGAGCAAACCCCATCCCCCCGAGTCAATATATTTGGGTTATTTCAATGTTGGTTTTATTTTCTTATAAATTGTAGAAACAAAAAATGCATTACAGGAAAGAATAAACAGAACAGAGCCTGGACGACGCGCCTTGGCTTGGGGTCCCAACGGAGGAGCTGGAGGAAGTGTCTGGGGTGGAGGGGAGTCTTAGATCGATGATTCTGCAAGTTGGGCCCAGATAAGAGGAAGAAAATGGACGGGTGGATGGAAATTAAAACAAAAAAAACAGTGAGGAAAGCTGGACTATGTGAGTGTGACGTCAGCCGAGTTCTAACCCGGAGTATCATAGCAACCAAAGAGCCAATCAGGAGCGAGGTTGTTGAAGGAAACGCCCCTTCCTGTCCGCACCGCTGGTTTAGCCTGTTGCTAACGCTAGCGGGAGTGACCTCGGGGAAAGAAGGCGCCTGATTTGTCTGTTTTTAATGTTCACATCTTGAGTTACAAACCTCGGTCTGAAAAAAGAATCTGTCGAGCTAAAAGTCGGGCAGATGTTCCTCTTTGCTCTTCACCACAGTGTCTCTAGAAGTTTCAGCATCGCAGTATTCTCGTAATATGGTTTTGCTAGTTCTGACTTACCTGTTTTGCGGCGTTATGTTCATCGATTTCCACACAACGACACACAGACCTCAGTTTTCTCTTCATGTCGCTTTTTGGTTGGAGACTATTTAACTCGCCGCCGATGGACTCGCGGTTGTGGACTTTCCATCACCGTAACTCTGCAACCGATCGAGCATCATGTCAATTCAAACAGAGATTGGTTTGGTTCCATTCTTCTCCAGCTTTATGAAACATGTAATTGAAGTTTGACAGGTTCACGTGGAAAGACTTGAGGCAATAACACAACTGGATGTACTTTTTATTCAAAATCTTAAAAAAATAAACTTGGGTAATGTGTTTAACAATGCACAATCATTTATATCCAGATTTACAGACACAACAGCGAAATAAAACCCCAGGATCATGCCGAGGGTTAATACGAACATTTAAGACCAAAATGACAGTGACAACAGCAGGGACACAGAGAGGGGACACAGTTTTTCAATAGAAAGTGAACTGAAGCCAGAGTTGATGGAGCAGGAAGTGCATTCATGATGCTCACTTCCTGTTTGTAGCGCGGCGGCTAGAACGTTAGCTATGTGCATTTGCATATGTAGTGTATGGTGAAGACTCAAATAACACTCAGAACCAAAGACTCAAGCACATGTGGATGTATTTAAACTAAACGAGGCCACTCTAGTCTCCATTAGTATTTATTAGTATATGTATTTATTAGTATATGTATTTATTAGTATATATATTTATTAGTATATGTATTTATTAGTATATATTAGAATTATATGTATTTATAGTATATATATTTATAGTATATATATTTATTAGTATATGTATTTATTAGTATATATATTTATTAGTATATATTATTTATTAGTATATGTATTTATTAGTATATATATTTATTAGTATATGTATTTATTAGTATATATATTTATTACTATATGTATTTATTAGTATATGTATTTATTTGTATATATATTTATTAGTATATGTATTTATTAGTATATTTATAAGTATATGTATTTATTAGTATATATATTTATTACTATATGTATTTATTAGTATATGTATTTATTTGTATATATATTTATTAGTTTATATATTTATTAGTATATATCGTCCTCACATGTGCAGTGTTTATTTGACGATGAAGACATAATTTACAAAAACATACATGATTCACACATTATTATGATTTTTTAAATGATGTTTTATCCGTAACGACGTGACAAACGAGGCAAAAACATATTTAAGCTTTTGACTTTTCAAATCTTAATGCACAGTACAAAGATTCAAGGACAGATATAAGTTCTTCACAAAGCCTCCCTCCTCCTCCTCCTCCTCCTCCTCCTCCTCCTCCTCCTCCTCCTCCTCCCCCGCTCCCCTCGTCCGCTAAAGCACAAACAGGTTTAGATAAACTGGACTTTTTCCCTCCTGTAAAAGCTCGACTCTCGTTATATTCCAGCCTCATCTCATCCCACGAGTCCTTCATCCACTGGAAAGTTAGTGAGTTACAGCCACATGAACCATCTCACACTCTGAGGACATCAGGACTGACCTGCAACTGGAGCCCAGAGTCAGGACTAAACCAGGACTAAACCGGGACTAAAGCGGGGCTAAACCGGGACTAAACCGGGACTAAACCAGGACTAAAGCGGGGCTAAAGCAGGACTAAAGCAGAACTGAACCAGGTCTAAACCAAGACTAAAACAGGACTAAAGCAGGATGAAAGCAGGACTAAACCAGGATGAAACCGGGATGAAACCAGGACTAAAGCAGGACTAAAGCAGGACTAAAGCAGGACTAAAGCAGGACTAAAGCAGGACTAAAGCAGGACTAAAGCAGGACTAAAGCAGGACTAAAGCAAAGGGCTAAACCAGGGCTAAACCAGGACTGAACCAGGACTGAACCAGGACTAAAGCAGGACTAAAGCAGGACTAAAGCAGGACTAAAAACAGGACTAAAGCAGGACTAAGCAGGACTAAAGCAGGACTAAAACCAGGATTAAACCAGGATTAAACCAGGACCTAAACCAGGACTAAACCAGTTGAATCAGTGTTTGAGTTTTTGTCTCACTTCCTGAAGATGTGACTCAGTCTCGACTTTGACGATGTTTAAATCCAGGCTCTGTTCTGTTTCGCTGCTGTTACTGAAAGTTTTATTCTACACTTTTCTCTTTTAATGTTAATTTTCGGATGATTATTTATATTTGTATTTGTCGTATTGTGATTTGAACGTCTTTCTTATCCTGTAAAACTCTCTGACTGTGTGGACCAGTTGTTCTGTACAAACCTCTCTTCGTGTCCCGTTTGCCGTAGGTGACCTGGTGTCCCGGGCCATGCTCTACCTCCAGCCTCTGTACAGCAAAAACCAGAACAACGGGACCCCCATCCACCAGAAGAACAGCCTGCTCCACTGGGCTCCCGAGGCCATCTACACCCTCTGCTACTTCATGCACTGCCCCGAGATGGAGTGGGAGAACCCCAACGTGGAGCCCTCCAAGGTCACGCTACAGACGGAGCGGTGAGGCCACGAGCACAAAGCCACGAGCACCAGGTTTATGGGATCAGATCGTCAGGTTTAGAGCAGAAAAAACCACGAAGAGGAGGAGAGAGAGAGGAGAGAGAGGAGGAGAGAGGAAGAGGAGGAAAGAGAGAGGAGGAAGGAGAGAGAGAGAGAGGAGGAGAGGAGGAGGGAGGAGGAGAGAGAGGAGGAGGAGAGAGAGGAGAGAGGAGGAGAGGAGGAGAGGAAGAGAGGAGGAGAGAGGAGAGAGAGAGAGAGAGGAGGAGGAGAGAGAGAAGAGGAGGAGGAGAGAGAGAGAGAGGAGGGAGGAGGAGGAGGAGAGGAGGAGAGAGAGGAGGAGAGAGAGAGAGAGAGAGAGGAGGAGGAGGAAGAGGAGGGAAGAGAGAGAGGAGGAGGAGAGAGAGAGAGAGAGGAGGAAGAGGAGGAGGAGAGAGAGAGAGAGGAGGAGGAGGAAGAGGAGGAGAGAGAGGAGGAGAGAGAGAGAGAGAGAGGAGGAGGAAGAGGAGGAGAGAGAGAGAGAGAGGAGGAGGAGAGAGAGAGAGAGAGAGGAGGAGAGGAGGAAGAGTAGGAGAGGGAGAGAGGAGGAGGAGAGAGAGAGGAGGAAGAGGAAGACGAGGAGAGAGATGAAGAGGAGGAGGAGGAGGGAGAGAGAGAGAGAAAGGAGGTGGAGGAAGAGAAGGAGGAGGAAGAGGAGGAGGAGAGAGAGAGAGAGAGAGAGAGAGAGAGAGAGAGAAAGGAGATGAGGAAGAGAGAAGGAGGAGGAAAAGGAGGAGGAGAGGAGGAGGAGGAGGAGGAGAGAGGGAGGAGGAAAAGGAGGAGGAGAGGTCTAATGTCGAATGTGAATCATGATAATTAGTTAAATACAGTAACTCATTTTGCTGTGCACTAAACTTGCTATTTTTAGTTGTGAGCTACTTCCAAAAGTGGTTTAAAGGTCTATATTGCACAAAAGTGAACTTGTAGAATATTATTACCTCATAAAAACACTGTTCCACCTTGTGATGTCATGAAGTGGTAGGTTTAGTTGTAGTTTTCATGTTAACAGCTCCTTTTACCTTTAGTTCTGTCGAGATGCTGAAATGATCCAAATGATTCTAGAAATGAAGGTGTTAGGAGTTTAAAAACACAGTGGAGCACTTCCTGGGTCACCACACGATGACATCACAAGGTGGAACTACTACACTGTGATACTAATGACACCACATCTTTATACTATAGTAAAGTACGTGAAGTATGTGAAGTTTTGGAGTAAATAGACCTGTAAATACTTCGACAATATCACATAAACACGTTTTCTTTTCTGACTCAGTGTAATTAAACATGGACCAATATTGTTTTTTTCCATGGATGATGCCGATACCAATACGATCTGACGATATTTTGGGCCAGTTTTCATCATTTTCTCCAAATTCTGTCATTTAAAGGATCATTTACCATTTTACTATTTAAAACTACATGCACAGTGTTTCAGTAGCAGCTCGGCCAAAACTAAATATCATCTGCGCCGGAAATTTAAGGCCAGTAGCTCAAACGATACAAAGTGCAAATATCAGCCCCGTGTATCGTACATAAAACTGCTGTAGGTTTAAAAGAGTCGAGACGTCTGTGTTTAAGACATCGATTCAAGTAAATGGATTCTGGTGTTACTCATTTTAATTTTAACCAACAGAAAGTTAGAAAATCAACAATGAAAAAGAAACAGACAAACAAATGAGAAGTGTCCCAGAGCAGAGCGCCCCCTGTCCTCAGACCCTCCTCCTGCAGGAACCACTGTCCCAGAGCAGAGCGCCCCCTGTCCTCAGACCCTCCTCCTCAGCAAGAAAAAAATAAAAAAACCCAGTGGGAAAAAGAGAAAACTCGAGAAGAACCACAGTGAAAGACAAATCTACTCCCATGGACTAAACCAAGACTAAACCAGGACTTAACCAGGACAAAACCAGGACTAAACCAGGACTGAAACAGGACTAAACCGGGACTAAACCAAGACTAAACCAGGACTAAACCAGGACTGAAACAGGACTAAACCGGGACTAAACCAGGACTAAAGCGGGATTAAACCAGGATTAAACCAAGACTAAACCAGGACTACACCAGGACTAAACCAGGACTAAACCACGACTGAACTAGGACTAAACCAGGACTAAACCAGGACGCAGACGTGTCCAGGACTAATCCCTTTACAGATAGAGTTCAAGTCTGTAGAGCCCGAGTTACTCAACTAAGGGACACAGAGGGGCCCATCCACAGCAGGACGGGAGCCACCCCAGCCAGGCACCGGGCCGTCCAGTCAGGTGAGGGACAGGAGGGTCCGGGTCCACAGAACAGGATCAGGGCACAGGAGGAGGTCTGGGGTCCAGTCATCACATTCATCTCTGAGTGTAATATAAATGCAGTACGATCACCTTTACATAAATGAGCTTTTCCCTGTTCTATCTTTGGTTTAAATTTGTTCACTTCCCACTTGGTTCATATTTAGTCGTGCTGTCGTCCAGGCCACATGTGCAGGACTTAAAATGAGCGCAGGTTTTCCTCACCCACCTCCTCTCCAGCTGCTGTTTTTGTTGCTTCTAATCTTATCTAATAGCAGCTTAAATTTGCTCCCTTCCCTTTACAAAATAAAATTGTCTCATTCATTATGCGCATTTGCTAAAAGCCACATAATTCCCAGAGAATTCCCAAATGTTTCCCCAGCAGATCCTCTCAGAGTTCAGGCAGTGACAGTTTTAGTAAGTTATATGGAACTATAGTAATCAGCCAGGAGAGGCTCGGAATGAAATGGACTTTTTAATAGGTTACGCAGTGATAGAAAACATAGATGGGACCTCGTGTATCGACCCGTCCATTAGACCTTTGTACCTCTTCTGTAATAACCATCCCATAATACGTCTTCTTTAAGGAACAGCAATGAAAAGAAACTAGGAACTCCCTGGATATGCTCAATTTGCCCCGTTCACATCTGTCTGCTCATTATAACTGTATACTTTCTGCTTCTTTAGTTAGTCCCCCGGGTCTGGAGCTGCCGAGTATCTTGACACTCTATTCTTTTTATTATCCTCTGGCTTTAAGCCCCGTAATGCCAGACCAGATGTTTCTTCAGAGCGGAGACGGCAGATATAAGTAATGTCCAGGTTTCTGGCACCGAGACAAAGCCCTCTGAGTGACCCGAGCGCAGACGGGACGAGCGGGAACAGGTCAGAACAGAGGAGCTCACCATTAGGCTGCAGAAGATACAAGAAATACACACTTTTGCGTTTGAATTTTATACCTGTTTGACAAGTAAAGCCACATTATGTAACCTTTGGGGTCAACAACCTGCCTGTCTCCATGGATACGCTGATGCCTGCCTAGAATGTTCCACAGTATGACACATAGACTGTATGAAGAAAGTGTCATCATCATATTAGGAACTCTGAACACGAGTATCATAGCAACCAAAGAGCCAATCAGGAGCGAGGCTGGTGAAGGTAACGAGTCTGACAGCAGCAGGCACAGTTTTTCAAAAGACAAAAAATAAACTTGAAATAAAAAAAAAAAAAAAAAAAAAAATCACAATAATAAAATAACTCAAAAAAATAAAAACTCAAAATAAAAAAAAGAACTCAAAATGACAAAATACTAACTTAAAATAACAGAAATAAAGTCAAAGTTTAAACTAAACTTAAAATATAAAAATATCTAAAAAAAACCAAAAAAACAACTCAAAATAACTCTAAAAATGAACCCCAGGATCATGTAGAGGGTTAATACGAACATTTAAGACCAAAATGACGAGTCTGACAGCAGCAGGTACAGAGAGAGGACACAGTTTTTCAATGTAACGTGAATTGGAGCCAGAGTTGATGGAGCCAGAAGCGCTCCTATGCCTGCGTCCTGATTGGCTGAGGGACTGTAGACCATTGTGTTCTGTGTCCTGATTGGCTGAGGGACTGTAGACCATTGTGTTCTGTGTCCTGATTGGCTGAGGGACTGTAGACCATTGTGTTCTGCGTCCTGATTGGCTGAGGGACTGTAGACCATTGTCCATCAGTCTCCTCCGTGTCTCCTGTACAGTACAGAATGTGTCAGACAAATTTACATAAATGTTGGATCAGTGTGACTCTGAAGTGCTGTATGTTTGCAAGTTTTCTCCCCGACAAAACCCACAATGTCGATGAAACGCTCTGCACCGACAAAGGCACCGACGAAGGTTTGAACTTTGAGAGAAATGTGAGAAAATGTTAATGCCTGTGTGAGAAAAGTGTATAAAGTGTGTGGTGAGGGGTTTTACAGACAAGAAACATAGAGAATAATTGTACAAAATAAAGCTGATACTTTATGGATTTCGTCTATTGCGGGTTATTTTTTGAATGGTAACCCCCGTGATAAACGAGTACAGTCTGTGGTATATCAAAAAAGTATCAGGTGATGCCATGAGACCAAATTACAAGAGATCAAGATGTTTTGGAGCAGTAAAAACATCATATGGAAATTCAAAGCAACACTGCTGTTATGTTAGTCCTTTATTCACTCACTCCTCACAGTCACTGATTAAACTACCAGAGTCATTTTGTGTCTGTAGCCTCCTTTTTGTCTTTGACCTTGAAATACTCCACTAATCTATCTAAGAAAAACATGCACAGCTACAGCAAACATTTACGTGTGAAAAAGCAAGTCTTGTCCATTTTTCCCATGTCGTTTTCTCATAATAGTTTCCATAGTGTCCTTCTGACTGCCGGTATTCTGTGAACAGCCTTTGTCAGCTCGAGGAGAAGGTGGAAACACGTCTGACAGTTGAGCTTAAGCAGCCTCGTTCTGCTCGTTGCGGTGGAAGGCGTATCTTCGAAGCTCAGTCCCGAGAGACGAGCGGGGATCTGCTTTAGCGCTTCTGTATCATCACTACTGCGTAAAGATGAGAATGCAACGGAGAAATAGTAGATAATACATTTTATATAGCACTTTTCCACCTTCAAGGCACTGAAAGAGCGAATGTTAATATCGAGATTTGAACCACCAACCTTCAGATCGATGGACAAATGCTCTACCAGCTGAGCCACTGTCAGTAGTCAGCTTTAGTTTTTACAATTATAATACAGCGCGGCCCAAAAGTCAGTGACACTTTTAAATCTTCAGTAGCTCCTATAATTCTTAAGTTTTACTCACCAAATTTTAGCAGTAGATAAACTGAACCTTCCCAGATTTTTGGCAATATAATTGTTCACTTACACTTGAACTTATCACTACTTAAACTAGAAGAAATAAAAGTGACCTAATTTGGCTCTTATTTGATCCTGATATCACGTCTGAAGTGGTTTATTGTCTGAGGTTTATTCACAAACACCTTTTCTTTAAGATAGACCCACAGGAAGAAATCAGGACGAGTCAGGTCTGTGGAGATCACATACTGCCCCCTGTCTGTGAAAAACACTTATTATTCCTTTAATGACATTTACTCTTGGGGCATCTCTGGTATTAAAATGTCGACGGTAACACCACAGGGTTTGTGAATTTGACCCATGTGACTCAAAGTACCACTGTACAATGAGGGTTCGTTCCTCGGTGCTGGATTTGCTCATATTAATGTGAGAAGAGTCGTTCTAAATGCTCTGAAAAAAATAAAAGACTAATATTTAGAAATAAAAGAGTTATGGATTTTTTTCAACTGTCAGTGACTTTTGGGCCACCGTGTATATTTTTTAAGGCTGTAAAACCCCTTCTACTACCTTCCTTCAGCATGTCCAGAAGTCCAACTTTTTCTGCGGTGATTAGCATCTTCCTCGACCTTTTGTGTGCGACTGCAGGTGCCTTTGTCGTGCAGAACGTTTCATTGTGGGTTTTGTCGGGGAGAAAACTTGCAAACATACAGCACTTCAGAGTCACACTGCGATCCAACATTTATGTAAATTTGTCTGACACATTCTGTACTGTACAGGAGACACGGCAGAAGTATTTTTAACTTAGATTTGAACGTGTCTGCAGAGTCAGCTTCCAGGGCTTTAGAGATCTGATAGAGGAGGAACAGTCCCTCTAGTTTGGGGTCAAGATGAGGTTAAGATGAGAAAGGTCTGATCTGTGTAAAGACGAGGACTGAGTGAGTGTGACGTCACCCACAGTGTTCAGCTCCAAATGAAGCTCATCGAGGCTGGAGCAGCTATAGCGGCGAATTTGGAGCCGAGTTGCATATTAGGAATTCTGCCTGTGAGTATCATAACAACCAAAGAACCAATCAGGAACGAGGCAAAATAACTAAAAAAGAAAAAAAAAAAAAAAAACAAAAAAATGACTCAGGAAAAAAAAAATAACTCTGTATAATATAATAAAATAACTCAACTCAAAATAACAAAACAAAAACAAAAAATAAGTTAAAAAAAATAAACTCAAAATAGAAAATTTTGAAGAAAATAAACATTTAAATAAAAATAAATAAACTCAGAATAACTAAAAAAAAAAAAATTCAAAATGACAACGCAAAATAAACAATTCAACAAAAAAAAAACCCTGAAAAAATCAAAAACCCAAAATAACAAAAAAAAAACCAACAAAAAAACCCCCTCAAAATAACTCAAAAAAAAAAAAATAAATAAATAAGAAAAATAACTCAACATAACTTAAAAAAAAGAACTCATTATAACAAAACATAAAATAACTCAACTCAAAATAACACAAAATAAATAGATAAATAAACTCAAAATAACTAAAAAGAATTCAAAACGACAACAATTCAAAATAACAAAAAACTAAAAAAAAAACAAAAAAAAAAACAAAAAAAACCTAGGATCATGTAGAGGGTTAATACGAACATTTAAGACCAAAATGACAAGTCTCAGCAGGTTCGCTACGTCCATTTATACAAACAATCTATGAACCAAGGCCATTACTCACTTTAAAAGTTATTATTAAAATCTGAAAATCAATTTGATCGAGGAGTCACTGCAGCGAGGCTCGTGTCGGAGGAATGTGCTCACAGGAAACAGTCATGGTCACATTTTTATATCGCTCTTTATCACCTTCAAGCCACTTAAAGCTTCTTATATGAAGAAACCACTCACCCAATCACACACCAGAGTCCACAGACGCCGGGGTCGAGGTGGGTTAAGTGTCTTGCCCAAGGTCAGAACAATAACGGCTAGAATCTACCGTCAACCTTCAGATCAGCGGATAAACCTCATGCTTCTTTTGATTAGAGATGAGCCCTGCTGCGTCTCACCCTGAACTTCGTGTGAACTTGCGTGTAGGTGCAGACCTCAGGAGATTCTTGATTAGCGCAGCCCTGATTTAATTAAACCGATGGAACGATCAGTGTTGCGTGACAGTGTGGCCTTTGAAGAACGGAGGAGTCTTAGCAGATCAAGCAGAAGATCTCCACGGAAACCTGACGAGCGGCTTCAAAAGTGACTGACGGATGACGGTTGGGCCGATGTGAAGGACGGTCCGGGCGTTATGAGGCCGTGTCCTTGGTGATGTGTGATGGAGGAGTGCTCGTTTTCATCGTAGTGATTAGGGATGCATCGATGGGATACTAGAAATGGATCTATGACGATACTGGAACATTTTCTGGATCAAATCTCCTTTCAAGTGTCGGTTCAGTCGATATCCTGGATGTAATAAGTAAATTTACTGGTCGTTTTTGCTGTTTTGACACAGTTGGAGCAGTTCTGTCTTAGGATTGATTGACTGATTTTAATTTATCGTTGTGTCTTACAAACAAAGAAAGCCGAGCCCTTTAAGACGCCACGGTCCAGACGTGTGATACAACAATAAACTCATTTAAACTAACTCGTTTCTTCCAGACTTTACATAGAAATGATGCCAACTTATGAACATTAGAATGAAACAACCATCTCATCTCTTGTCACCACACCAGAACATTTCCGAGCACTGGGAGAACATTTCATCAAATAAAGGAGTTATAAATTTGTCATAAAATGGACAATACAACAAAAAATGAGCTTCACTTTCCACTTCGCCCAACTCACATAAACCACAAAGTCTTTCTTCTTCAGAGGTTCGAGAAAACCTCCCAGTTTTTAAAGTCAGAGGAAGGATCCTGTCGCAGCTGTGCCTCGATGATCTTTGCTTCCTGCTCAAATTTACTCTGACATAAAACTCAGTCTTAAACTTTTAATTGAATGTACGTTTGCAACTCGGGTTTAGCCAAGATCCTCTCAGCCGCTGCTCTTCAGAATTAGACGTCAGTTTTGTTCTTCTTTTGTTAACGCTGCATGACAAATTATTATGAAATACAAACTGAAGTTGTGCTCCAGTAAAAACAGCTGTAGCTCTGCTGGAAATAAATGTTGTTTTCAGTCTCAGTTGATATGGAGGATCGGCAGACACTTAACAGTATTGAAATCAGTATCGGAGCGGAAAAAGCTGGATCGGTGCATCCTTAATTGTGGCCTAATGTTACGCAGATGAGGCTTGGATTAACTACACTTTTTTGGCGAGTTCAAACCTGTTCAGAGGATAGAACCTTTATTTTCTCTGTTGGACAACGAGCAGGACAGAAGATATGAGGAACATTCTAGTTTCAAGGTTTTACTTAATCATCTTCATTATATGGCTTTATTTGAGCTGTAGAAACGTCTCAGGGAGGATGAATGATTTGTGGTTTTGTGTCTAAGAGAGAAGATATAGTTTGGAACAGCAGGATTTTCTCTTAATGATGAATCTGCTTCACCGAGCAACCCTCTCGTTTTATTATGTTTGTCAAGTTTTATTTGGGATTCAAGGAGCGTTCGTTAAAAGCCCTGATCGCTGCCTGCTCTGCGCTTCGGGACAGACAGCCCGAAGATATATTTTAAAAATTTTATATCATTTTTTTTCAGGCCAAGATTTAGTTTTGACTGCTCAAGAGCGCTCAGAGCTACCAGTGGAGACAGGAAGACAGCGCCATCTGCAGTCCCACTTCTTCAGAGCAGTATCCGAGGTGTAGTAGAGCAAACAGCAAGTATGAAACTGGGACGAGGGGCCTTTCTATTCTCACACACCTGGGAAACTGTCCTGCAGATGGCGCTGTCGTCCTCCCTTCACCCCTAGAAAGACAACGCCAAAACCTGTTTAAAACTGATCAGAAATGTCACAGTAACATCACCCGACCACTCTGAGGCGCTCGTGAGCAGGACAAACTGGCAGGGATGAACCGGGACGAGGGGCCTTTCTACTCTCACACACCTGGGAAACTGTCGGGCTGCAGATGGCGCTGTCGTCCTGCCTTCACTGGTCAGAAACACAGCACCAAATCTGTTTAAAGCTGATCAGTAACATCACCTGACCACTCTGAGGCGCTCGTGAGCAGGACAAACTGTCAGGGATGAAACAAACTAAACCTTGAGCGTAAAAAGAATCTATTCAAATAAATGATCCTCAAACCAGAGGAACCTCCCTGGACCAGATCCTAAAGATGTTACCAGAGCTGTCATATTTTATAATGATGCAAAACTGAGCTTCAAAAACAGGTTTAGTCTCTTTTTATTCACATGTTTTAGTCATGAACTCTTTTTATTATTTTATCATGTTTTGATCTGCACCGTGGGGCTCATATCACTGATGGAATATAAAGAAAAAGTAATAAATGTAATACTTTTACTTTGCTACATTTGAGAGGAGTATTTGTACTTTCTACTCACTACATTTTTGTACACGACTAAAGTAAAGTATAAGTTTTATTATTGTCTGAGATCTGCAGAAAAGGCTGAGGGTTTATTTTTAACACGTTTGTAGTTTGAGCTAAAATATCAAAACAGAAAATGATCAGTTCAGGTGAATCTACTGAACAAAATTCTGCAAAAATCTTTATTAAATCACTACATTTGAAGCCTTATAAAACCTCACAATCTGCATAAAACACTTAGACTTTTAACTCTTTAAGAACATTTCTTTTCATGTGATGGTTTTACTTTTACATGAGTATAATCTGTACTTTAACTCAACAAAATCGAGCAGTTCTTGCACCTCTGGCTGTTATTTGTGACTTTTTGTGTGGAGAGGAGCCAGATCCTGCTGCAAAACAACTGTCCCTGCAGGTCTAAATAAAGTTACCTGAACCTGAACCTGCTCCGTCTCTAGAGGAGCGTTTCTGCCTCGTCGCTCGTGCACTATCACCGAGTTTGCTCCTAATGTGTGGATCTTATTATAGCCACTATTAGTCCCGTGTGACGTCACGAGTCCAACACTCGTAACTCACACGGCGTGACATCTCCTCTCCTTTGTCTTATGAATATGGAATGACTGTGGATATATTTAGCATAATCTATTCATGACAGCTTGTTGGAATCGCAGGCTTTTACATGCAGAGAGTCGACACGCAGCAGCAGAGGTCAAAATGCGGCGTTGTGCGTGTGTATTTGAGCACTATGGGTTATCTTCTGTGGTCAGACGTGACTCAAAGTATCTCCGTGTGCATCGATGGGGATGTGGATTACTCACAATTTTCATTTTCATCATCGTGCAGAAATTACTGACACAAAAAAAAAAAAGATTTGACCCATCGAAACCTTAGATTATGTACATAATGTGACAGTTACAGGACAGGAAGTGCTCGCAGATTCATTATGATGTAATGTCTTGCGTCTTGGAGTGATTTAAATTCTGCCCTTGACCTTGTGCGTGTGTGTTTGTGTGTGTTTGTGTGTGTTTGTGTGTTATCAGCTCTATGACACTAACATCTTTAAGGTTTGTATTATCTACGAGCTTCCTGCTGGATAAACTGCAATAAATGGCAAAAATAAAGTCAAACTTGGTTAAAATTAGTGGTGTAGTGATTAAATTAAATGAACGTGGCGACCTACTGATACAAAAACAAGGCCAGTCCGTCATCACTAACCTTTAAGTTCTGTTTCATAATAGCTTTTTTCTCTTAATCCCATTTTCTGGCGCTCATTTGAGTCTTGAGCCTCCTTTCCAGAATATTACTTGCATATTCCAGTCTTTCTTGGGTTCTCCTTCCTGGACGCTCTGTAGACGTGTGCTGAGTGTGTCTCTGTTTCCCCCTACAGGCCGTTCATGGTGCTGCCTCCGCTGATGGAGTGGGTGCGTGTTGCTGTGGTGCACACCGAGCACAGGCGCAGTTTTTCAGTGGACAGTGATGATGTGCGGCAGGCGGCTCGGCTGCTGCTGCCCGGAGTCGACTGTGAGCCGCGCCAGCTCAGGTAAACAACGTCTGGAGCCAAACACAACACCAAACAAGTCTGGAATATATTAGAGAATTATTCCACAACTGAAATCAGCACGAGCAGGACCGAGGGGTTTTGGGACTTACACCAACACATTTATTCATTTGAATCAATCATGAGCGCTGATTGTGTTGATTCAGAAATGTATTGGCCCAAAAGTCACTGACAGTTGAAAAAAAATCATAACTCTTTTGTTTCTAAATATTTGTCTTTTATTTTTTCAGAGCATTTAGAACGACTCTTCCCACATTAATCTGAGCAAATCCAGCACCGAGGAACGAACCCTCATTGTACAGTGGTACTCATGGGTCAAATTCACAAACCCAGCGGTGTCACCGTCGACATTTTAATACCAGAGATGCCCCGAGCGTAAATGCCATTAAAGGAATAATAAGTGTTTTTCACAGACAGGGGGCAGTATGTGATCTCCACAGACCTGACTAGTCCTGATTTCTTCCTGTGGGTCTATCTTAAAGAAAAGGTGTTTGTGAATAAACCTCAAACAATAAACCACTTCAAACGTGACATCAGGATCAAATAAGAGCCATAAGACATCTTTACTTCCTCTAGTTTAAGTCGTGATAAGTTCAAGTGTAAGTGAACAATTATAACCGTTTATATTGCCAAAAATCTGTGAAGGTTCAGTTTATCTACTGCTAAAATTTGGTGAGTATAACTTAAGAATTATAGGAGCTACTGAAGATTTAAAAGTGTCAGTGACTTTTGGGCCGCCCTCCATTTATCGATACTTTGCAGCTGATGTCGTCAACATTCTCTGGGGGTGGGGTGTGATGCTAAATGTAGGCACTGCTCTGTCTGAAGCTCTATGACTCAAGCTAGACTTTAATCTGACCAGAAAGAAGTGACTTAGTTGAAGCTACAAAAGATGAGCTGATTTGTGCTGTTAAACAAGTCTTTTACAGACATAATTACAGTCAAAAACTAGCTAGCATTAGCCGCTTTCACCTTTTTGTGCAAAATCAAACACTCGGATCGATCACAGACTCCTGAAAATGTTGTTTAAATACATTTTTGGTGTTTTTTCTTGCGTTTCCAAACAATCTAAACACTTTTTTGTGTTTTTGTTTGCTAATGTGTGCCTAGAAAACACATGCAGAACTCCCCCAGAGCGATGTCACTGCACAGTATCCACAGCTCGCACTCACGCCTCACAGCCACAAGGTCCCAGGTTCAGGTTTCTGTGGAGTTTGCATGTTCTCCCTGTGTCTGGGTGGGTTTCGCACAAGCTAAAATATCCTGTACTGTAGTTTTACTGCAGTAACTCACCAGCGGGACATGGTTAAAGGACGAGGCAAATGCAGAAAAATGTGTCTAGGCCTGTCACGATAACAAAATTTGAAGTGCGACACATTCCAGAAGAAAATATTGGCGATAAACGGTGATACTGAAACCCAATTTATACCATTGAAACAATAATAAATCTATAATAAAGCAGGATTATCTCAAAAAACAACTCTAAAATGTTTCATTCTGCTGTTCCATTTAGTTTTTACTCCTACGACACTTTATCCAGTTGACAGATTTAACTTCGACCTTCGCTCTGGATCAGACCTGGACGACTCAGGGACGACAGACAGTTTAGTTTAGTTTTTAAAGTTATTCATTCCATCTTCTACAGCTCAAATCTCATCACAGGACAGAAAAATAAACAGTTCCCCACGATTTCAAAGGAAAAGAACCTCGATGAATACACAAAATATTAGCCTCAAAAACATCGTTCCATCTCTGATTTCTTGAACAGTTGATGTAGTAATAATCGTAACAGCCTGAATGTGTCTCTTTACTGAAGGATCCTGCACCTAATTCAAAATACTTTCTTGCTTCATGTCTTTGATCACAAATATTGTACTAACTCTGTGGCCTGAGAGAAACGTGTGCTCCATTCTGCGCCAACGACCACCCGTCTCGTGCTTTGCCCAAGGATTCAACGAAAGCTGCAACTGGTTAGCGTGTTAGTCATACAGGGATTAAGTTATTGCTGAAGTCAACTGAACAATTTAAGACAAATAATCCCAATCAGTTTGAGAAAGTGAGTCAGATCTTTCATAAACACATGGTTTTAGTTTGGGCAACACGATTTTCCTCGAATAATGTCCAGTGCTGCACATCTTCACAGAGCCGTCCTCGGAGGAAGTTAAAATGGATACTTTTTACTTTTATTTCACTATATTTGAGAGCAGTATCTGTACTTTTGACTCCACTACATTTTTGAACAGGACTGAAAAGTAAAAGTATTTTTCGTTACTGTTTGAGGATTTATTTTTAACACACGATCGTACGAAATATACAATTAAAACCAGCTAGAAAAAAAACTACTGGTCAGTTGTTTCTGTTGAGCAAAATTCAACATCTGAAGCCTTATAACATCTCAAAATCGGTGTGAAATACTTGTACTTTTTACTCTTTAAGTACAATTTAAACAGGTGCTTTAATACTTTCACTTAAGTCGATTTTTTGATACTTTACTTGAATGTTTTTGTTCCTGTATCTGCTGCGTTTGTCAGCTTTCTATCTCCCTGATCTCTCACACCTGATCTCTCACACTCTTTGCCCTTCAGAACCGATGACTTCTTCTGCGCCTCGAGGAAACTGGATGCGGCCTCCACAGAAGCCAAGTTCCTGCAGGACCTGGGCTTCCGCATGCTCAACTGCGGCCGCACGGATCTGGTCAAACAAGCCGTCAACCTGCTGGGCCCCGACGGCATCAACAGCACGAACGAGCAGGTGACGCATTCAGCTAAAAGTATTTAATCAGTCTAATACTTCATGAGGTACGGTATTTTGTATGGTAGCAACCAAAGAGCCAATCAGGAGCGACGCTGTTGAAGGTAACACCTCTTCCCGCCCACACTGCTGGTTTGGCAGGGAGCAGGCGCTTAGCAACACTGTCAATCAAACCTGTTGCTAACGCTAGCGAAAGAAGGACCTGATGTGTCTGTTATTAATGTTCATATGTTGATTTACAGACACAGACGTGAAATAAAAACCCCAGGATCATGTAGAGGGTTAATACGAACATTTAAGACCAAAACTACGAGTCTGACAGCAGCAGGGACAGAGAGTTTTCCAAAGTAAAGTGAATTTGAGCCAGAATTGATGGAGCCGGAAGTGCGCCTGTTACAGCCGTTCTCTGGAACAAGAGGAAGTAACAGGATTTAGTAGCTTTGTTTTTACTTTTAATGTTAGGGCAAGTGCGGATATAATAAACAAACAAAAAACGTCAGATAACTACAAACAAAAATGAACAAAAGGAGGGTTAGAGGACGTATCTGAGTAGGAAATGTAACACAAAAGATCAAAATTCAAATCGCTATTTTTAGTCCAAATTAACAGAGATCACATATTTGTAACACAGCGGTTGTATTTTATTTAGTTTATATATTTTAATTTACACAGGGAAACCCAACGAGAGCACTTGGCCTCTCTCTTTTTCATGTGCCCAAAATATGTCCATATAAAACATCAAAAACAGAAGCAGGTTTGTCACCAACATGCTCAGTTTTGCTTTTTGTTGTGAAGTTTTTTTTTCCATTTTTGTGAACCAGAACAGTGAAAAGCCTCTGTCCCGTCTTTTTTAGCCTTATGCATCATGTGATCTGGTGTTAAATGTTCCAGTATCAATGATTAACAAACAGATGAGGCATTCTGGGAGTTTTTAGCAGGTTAGCACGTTAGCTCTGTCCATTTATATGTACAGTCTATGATGCTAACACATAATATGTTTAGATCGGCTTATCTTTTGTTGGTTTGCACGATTTTTTTTTTTATGAGGGAGTATCGCTGTAGCAGGGTAGAAAAGCTCCAAAAAGTTGCCCCTCTTTGAATTTTGTTATTTTTTCATTTTATTAAAGCTGTATATCGTGTAGTTTTTCTAAAATGTTGCCGTACAGTTTTTGTTTCTCCTACAAACAAAACACAAGCTTCCTCACTTCATCTCTGAGCAAATATCTGACTCATCTCTGAGCCTGACGCACAAAGTTCAGTGTTTTGGGACCCGATTGCTCATTTCCATGTAAAGTCTTTTTAGTTTTTATGGATCACAGACTTAATATGGACAGTTACCTCCGCAGTCGTTGTGCATGTGCATAAACTTCAGGCTCCTGGTCTGGTCTGGACGTCAGGATATTAATTATACAGGTCACTTACTATATGATCGATGTTTTTTATACAGCGCTTTTCCACCTTCATGTCACTCAAAGCTTTACAAGGAACCGCTCACACACTCACTCACACATTCACTCACACATTCACTCACACACTCACTCACACACTCACTCACACATTCACACATCAGTGCACACAGACACATTTTGCCCAAGGACATAACGACTATTAATTTGTGAGAGCTGGAATTGCACCGCCAACCTGTGGGTCATTGGATCTGACGCTCAAACAGTGATGTTCATGTTGAGAGCAGTTTCGTACTGCCAACCTTTACATCAGTGGGAAAACCCTCAGAATCAGAACCAGAATCAGGAGACTTTTATTGCCGTTGACACAGCTCACAAACTAGGAACTTACTTCAGTGATAAAGTGCATTTCCAGACTGTTTCCTCCAAAAAATCATCCATCCATTTTCTTCCTCTTGTCCGGGGCCGGGTCGCAGCAGTCTAAGCAGGGACTCCCAGACTTCCCTCACCCCAGACACGTCCTCCAGCTCCTCCGGTGGGACCCCAAGGTGTTCCAGCTCTACTCCGAGCTCCTCCCGTGTGACTGAGCTCCTCACTCTATCTCTAAGGGAGCGCTCAGCCACCCTGAGGAGGAAACTCCTTTCAGCCGCTTGTATCTGTGATCTTGCCCTTTTGGTCATGACCCAGAGTCATGACCATATGTGAGGATAGAACACAGACTGACCTGTAAATCCAGAACTTTGCCTTTCGACTCAGCTCCTTCTTCACCACGACAGACGATACAGCGACGGCATCACTGCAGACGCTGATCCACCTGTCAATCTCACGCAATAAAGTCATAGAATAATACTTGTGAAACTCATTAGAACAGGTCATTTTTAATTAATTTATGCCCCCCAAAAAGGAAATCCATGTTTTTTTTTATTTATCTGTCTGTTTATCACAATATCTTTGTGTTCAGGCAGAAATTTCCATCACAAGTGGAAAAGGAGCAAGGACTTGACTGTTGTTCGGCCTCAGTGTCACTACTCAGGAATAAACTTAAAGGTTCTGTATGACACAAAACTGACTCTTGTGACCTTTAAGTCATGTTCTAACGCTGTTCCCTCCTCAAAAACAGACCTGGAGTTGTGTTTTGTTTCATTCACATGTTTGAGTAACACTTTATTATTAGTCTGTAACATCTCCAAAGCTCAAAATGCTCTGTTCCACCTTGTGATGTCATGAAGTGGTAGTTTTCAAGTTAACATCTACCTTTTACCTTTAGTTCAGTAGAGATTGACAATTCCAGGAGCTGAAATCATACAAATGATTCTACTGGAGGTGCATTGAGTTTAAAAACACAGCAGAGTGCTTCCTGTATCACCACATGATGACATCACAAGGTGGAACAGAGTGTTTTCAGTTTCAGAGAAGAACTCAGCCCAGGGTTTGTGTGTTAAACACGTGTGAGTGAAACAAAACATAACTCCAGGTCTGTTTGTGACGAGGAAACAACATTTTGACATAGATCAGTGTAACATGGGCCCTTTAAAATCACGTCTCTTCTCATAATAATCGTCAGACTAGAATTTGATCTTGTAACATCCTTCGTATCAGCACATCTCCTGTTGCTATTTCCCGGGGCTCGTATGTGGCACTTCTAATGAGTCCATGGATGCAACTGTGCGAGAAATTGAGGCTATAAACAGCCTATCTTAAGGCTGTAGCGTCCTTTGAAAAAGCTGCAGGTGGAGCGTGAGCAGGGTTAAAACCAAAGGCTGCAGCTGTCTCCTCGTCATACACCCAAAAACTTACTCTGGCTTTGTCTCTCTTTGCAGCAGGATTCTCAAACAGCTCTGTGTTTTTATAATGGACTCAGACTTGAACTTTAACAGCCACATCAAATCAATAACATCTGCAGCTTTTTACATCTAAAAACATGTCAAAAATCAAAGGTAAACTGTCAAAACCAGACTCAGACTTATCCTGCATTTGTCTCCAGGAGGTTAGACGACTGTAACGTCCTGCTCACTGGCCTCTCCAAACGAGCCTTAGACAGAACAGTACATCCAGATAGAACACTGCTGCGAGAGTCTGACTAGAACCAGGAAGTACTTCACACATGTGTCCTGTACTCAGGTCTAGAACCAGGAAGTACTTCACACATGTGTCCTGTGTCTCTGGCTCCTGTGGCTCAGAGACTTTAAAGCAGCTCAGTGTGAACAAGTCTCTCCATGAACCAAAGAACATCTCCCACATGTGAGAGCCACAAGAACATCTCACACTCTGAGGACTAAACCAGGACTAAACCGGGACTAAATCAGGACTAAAGTGGGACTAAAGTGGGACTAAAGTGGGACTAAAGCCAGACTAAACCAGGTCTAAACATGGAGAATCAGTGTTTCAGTTTCTGGAGCTTAAACCTGAAACAATCGTCTTGAAGATGTGAGACAGGCCTCGACTCTGAATGTTTAAATCCAGCGGTTTTGTTTTAGCTGTGCATATGACAGAAAAGTTTATTAATTCTATGATGATTATTTATGTTTTGATTTGTTGTCTTGTGATTTTAACGTCTTTCTGATTCTGTAAAACACTGAATCACTTTGTGGACCCGTTGTGCTGCACAGATGAACTTGCTTTGCTCTCCAAACATTATCGCTTGGAAACTTCTGCAGCTGCAGTTTACAAACCGCAGCTTAATCACAAACATGACTTTATATTTTTATGTCAGACAGCCCGGGGAAGCCTAAGGGACATATCGATTTGTACCTGTTAAAAATGAATTAATAGCATGAAACTTTTATGAAACAGCAGCGTTTCAGGAGTCACAGGGCTGGGATCGATATTTAAGTTTTGCGAGCTTCTTGGAGCTGTTCTCACGATGTTCTCTCGTCTTTAGGGGATGACTCCGCTCATGTACGCCTGTGTCCGGGGAGACGAGGCCATGGTGCAGATGCTGCTCGACGCCGGGGCTGATATTAACAGTGAGGTGAGTGCTCATTTTAGTTTAGAGTGTTATTTTAGATTTAAAAATTGCTGAAAATTGTGCCCTAAATTGTAGAGAAACGGTAGAAAGACGAGGAGAAAACTGGCCACTGTTCATCTGCATTCATTTCACTCTGTAAGGATCATGAGACTGATTTAAAGATGCACTCTGGGATTTTTCTGGCGGACGAGTGTGCCAGATATTTGTCCCCATGGAGATGTTATTTCTTTGCCTGGAATGTTCCACGTTGTTGCATTATTCACTCACAGAAGTACCTTGAAAAACATTCTACATGCACTGTTCTACTGTGATCGTGCACGCCTCTCCACAGATCTGACCTGTAGTTTTATCTGGTGCTGTCATCTGCTTGTCTCCGTGCAGATAGATATGTTTAATGCCATACTGCGGAACATCTTGGGCAAAGAAAACATCTCCAAGCAGAAAACAGCAGTATCTGTATAAGCAGAAGTCGACTCTGGAGAAACACAAGGTCGTTCTGTGAAGTTCTCATGATCCTTAACTTCATGATTCACTCCAGCGACATGAAGTCACATCGTTGTGTCACTCGTCATCAGATCCTCACATCCTCAGGCCAGAGCACCGAGCACTTTTAATTACACCTCTGAACTTTAACAAACCCGTGTGCAAAAGCTGCAAATCGTTTACAGTCTTTTTTAACTTAGAATAATACAAAACACAGCCTAAAAGGTGGATGATACTGACAAAAATGAATATCTCCTGTATATTTTCGGATTATTCTGATAATAATAATCAGCTGGTATTTTAGCGATCCATCAGACATGTGCTCAAATGTGTCTGTAAATGTCGTAATTGAGACTAAAACAACTAAAGTGCATTAAATTCATCCTGCAAAATGGACTTTTCAGAGGGTTTAATCATGTCATAATTGTTTCCTTTTCTTTGACGTCGTTTTTGGAGAAATCTTTAATCGTTTATTTTCCACACGCCCTGTACACGCCCAAGTCACGTACTTACTTTATTCTCAAATTTTGTTTTGTTAATTTCTGAAATGTGGAGGACTCAGCCGCGTCTCATGATCATTTACAATTAAAAAATAAATCTATCGTGACTTACAGCCATCCACAGGAGCGTCCAGTAGCTACATGGCGTCTGCTCACACTTCTAAAGGTGGAAGTCAGTCGTTTTAGATAAATATTGTGATTTAAAATGAACAAATTATAACGATGTCCTAACGTCTGACTGGAGGGACCAAAAAGACAGAACTCAGGGAAGGTTTAACTAGTGATGTTACGTCTGTGTCGAGTAATCAGTAGAAAACCAGGTGAGGTGTGGTTCGGAGCGCGGTTTGATGACATAAGCAACGACGTTTGAATCTTCCTGAAGCACCGACTGTGACTGATTCAGGAAGTTGTTTGCTGCTTTGGCAATGAACCGTGTGTCATTTGAAATATAAGATACACAGAAACTCAATGGAGTCGACCCGCTCGTGTTTGGTGTTTGGTTTTTATCTGCGAGTGTTTAAAAGATGGAACCAGTGACAAAAACTAAGTTTTCCCCAGTTTGGGAGAACTTTGACTCGATCAGTCCCAACAGTTTGTCTTATATAGTAATTATAAAATTACACAATATCTGCTCAGGACTCACAGAGTATAAACCATTTTGTGAGTGTGTGTGTTTGCCAGCAGAACCGCTTTAGTCCCGACTCTTTAGAGAAACTTTTTTTGAATAAAAACCAATGAAAACTATTAGGGTTTTATTCTCTACATTTAATCAGAAGCACTACTAAAAGTAACACCAGTGCAGTTCTATTTCTAATAATGTGTTTCTCTGTCGTCCTGTTACTGGTTTTGTCGTACATTTGTTCAATTGATGGTGCTGAGATAGAAACTAGATTGTAGTACATTTTATTGACCGCTCGATGGCGCTATAGAGTAAATGAATCCTTATGAAGTGTCGGTACATGTGCTGAAAGTATCGATGCTTCATGGGGCTTCATCTCACCGTCACCAGGTTTAACAGTGTTAATTTACAAAGTGCAAAAATGACGGTAGATCAGTCGGTGAGTCGCGAGTGAGATGTTTGCCGTGGTCCAAAGGCAGAGCGTGAGTAGCTGAGTCTGAAACGAGGTGAACAGTACCGGTGGAGAAGAGCAGAGTCGGAGACAGGAGAGCTGAGCTGGTGCAGGGAGCAGAATGTGGTGAGGAGCAAAAATATCCAGTTTAGCAAAGTCAAAAAGCGAAAAACCATGAACAGAGCCAAGCAGGGAGCACCACAGAGATACGTGGACGATCTGACGCCGAGTGTCAGGTCCTGGCTCCACTTATCCGTCTCAGGTGCGGCTGATTGTAGATTAGCTCCAGGTGAGCGTGGGAGGAGCCAAGATCTCCATCCAGCTCCAGGCTCAAACACAAAAGGGAGGGAAGAAAAAGCAAAAAAAAAAGGGGCAGGACTGACAGGGATCATGACACACAATGATGCAGAGGTGTTGTAGATTATAACTTTTGAACTTAACCTCATTTGGAAGATCACACTACACATTTCTGCTCCCATTATTACCACTGTTTTGTCAATAAATCACTCCATTTTCTATTTTTGCTTATCTCCATAACAACAATTGAGACATCATCAATTTCTATCTCATGCATCGCACGTCTCTAATCGCCGTCACCGTTCTGAATAACAGATGTGCTCTGAAAGAAGCTGTTGTTTTAATGTTATGCTAAAGTATTCTAAAAAAAAAAATCCCAAAATCATTAGCGCTGAACACTCAAAGGAGGAGTGTAAAAGCTGGTCCATGCTTCACGTCTGGCTCAAAGGTCCTTCTCTTCCTCCCCTGAGTCAGAGCCCGCAGACCTGCACACTACAGAGGTCACACTAGTATCCAAATAGAGCGTTTGGATGAGGCCTAACGAGACACATCAATCCATCGTGTTCGTTAGGGAGTGAGATAGTGACAGGATGTCCTCCGAGACCCCGGGGTTTCGACTTAATTACTTCTGTAGAAAGTCCTAGTGTCGTCGTTCTAACAGCTTCATCTCTCTCTCTCTCTCTCTTCCCATTTGTCCCCTCCCTGTCTCCCCTCCTTGTCTCCCCTCCCCAGGTGCCAAACTCAGTGCACAAGCATCCCTCAGTGTTCCCTGAAACGCGGCAGGCCACGCCCCTCACTTTCGCTGTGTTACACGGACATGTGCCTGTGGTGCAGGTACTGATGTCTCCTTCACCTGTGGTTCTGTCATCGCTTCATTCTGCCTCATTGTCATTTTTATTATCATATCTTTATTAAAAAGTTTTCTCCTGCTCTCCTGGTTTAGTCCACGTCTAGTCCAGGTCTAGTAAAAAGTTTTCTCCTGCTCTCCTGGTTTAGTCCTTGTTTAGTCCGTCCAGGTCTAGTCCAGGTCTAGTCCAGGTCTAGTCCAGGTCTAGTCCAGGTCTAGTCCTGGTCGAGTCCCGGTCTAGCTCTGGTTTAGCCCTGGTTTAGTCCTGGTTCAGCCCTGGTTCAGCCCTGGTTCAGTCCTGGTTCAGTCCTGGTTCAGTCCTGGTTCAGCCCTGGTTTAGTCCTGGTTTAGTCCTGTTTAGTCCCTGGTTTAGTCCCTGGTTTAGTCCCTGCTTTAGTCCCTGGTTTTAGACCTGGTTTAGTCCTGGTCTAGTCTTGCTTTAGTCCTGGTTTAGCCCTGGTTTAGCCCTGGTTCAGTCCTGGTTCAGTCCTGGTTCAGTCCTGGTTCAGCCCTGGTTTAGTCCTGGTTTAGTCCTGGTTTAGTCCCTGGTTTAGTCCCTGGTTTAGTCCCTGGTTTAGTCCCTGGTTTAGACCTGGTTTAGTCCTGGTCTAGTCTTGCTTTAGTCCTGGTTTAGCCCTGGTTTAGCCCTGGTTTAGTCCTGGTTCAGTCCTGGTTTAGTCCTGGTTTAGTCCTGGTCTAGTCCTGCTTTAGCCCTGCTTTAGCCCTGGTTTAGCCCTGGTTTAGCCCTGCTTTAGCCCTGGTTTAGCCCTGGTTCAGTCCTGGTTTAGTCCTGGTTCAGTCCTGGTTCAGTCCTTATTAAAAAAAGTTTTCTCTGAGCTAAATATACCCAGGCTGGTTTGGGTGGTGCAGACATGTGACCTGTGTAAAGTTATTTGGGGAAAAGAGCTTTTGTCCACATAGATCAGAGCTCGTTTTAGACGTGCACAGTGGAAAATAGTCTAATTGTTATTGAGCGAGCTAAATGAGTCTGCCCTTTAAGTGATCTGCTCATTGAATTTTGAATCATTATCTTCTAATTGAAAATAGCGTCGCACCTCAGTGTAACCTGAGCACATTCAGCTGCTCTGAGGATCCTGTCACATTTACATATTAAAATGAATTTTTCAGACAGATTTATACATCACAGGTCACAAGTGTCTCACGTTTGTTTAAATGTCCAGGGACAGAAGTGCTGCTCACGTATGTTTAAGCAACACAGGTTTATCTGTACATCACAGTTTAGTAATTCAAAGTGTTTTACAGAATAAGAAAGATGTTAAAATCACAACACAACAAAATTAACATTAAAAGAGAAGAGGCAAAATAAAACCCTTTCAGTCATATGCAGCTAAACAGAACAGTCTGAGCCTGGATTTAGTCCTGGTTCAGTTTCGGTTTAGTCCCGGTTTAGTTCTGATTTAGTCCAGGTTTAGTCCTGGTTTAGCCCTGGTTTAGCCCTGGTTTAGTCCTGGTTTAGTCCTGGTTTAGTCCTGGTTTAGCCCTGGTTTAGACCTGGTTTAGACCTGGTTTAGCCCTGGTTTAGTCCTAGTTTAGCCCTGGTTTAGACCTGGTTTAGCCCTGGTTTAGTCCTGGTTTAGCCCTGGTTTAGTCCTGGTTTAGACCTGGTTTAGACCTGGTTTAGCCCTGGTTTAGCCCTGGTTTAGTCCTGGTTTAGTCCTGGTTTAGACCTGGTTTAGACCTGGTTTAGACCTGGTTTAGACCTGGTTTAGACCTGGTTTAGACCTGGTTTAGTCCTGGTTTAGCCCTGGTTTAGCCCTGGTTTAGTCCTGGTTTAGTCCTGACTCTGGGCACCAGCAGGAGGCTGGTCCCTGAAGTGCTGGAGAATCCCCCATAAATCACACAAGTCCAAACATTTTACATGAATTTATATGACAGATACATTATTAGTGTAGATTTATGAGTGAAACATGTACAGTACTAATATATGAAATACTCTATTACTACTATGATCTATCTTCTACTATTATTACTACTATTGTCTACTATTTATGTATTTAGATCTAACTATTAGCAGGTGAATTACACACTAACTGTGCTTGGTTCAATGTGTCTCTGTGCTCTATGTTCCCTCTTCCTTTTGTGTCTCTGTGTGTGTCTGTGTGTTTGTGTGTGTTGCGTGTGTGTGTGTTTACGTGTGTGTTGTGTGTGTTTATGTGTGTGTTGTGTGTTTACGTGTATGTGTGTTGCGCATGTGTGTTTACGTGTGTGTTGTGTGTGTGTGTTTACGTGTGTGTTGTGTGTGTTTATGTGTGTGTTGCGTGTGTGTTGTGTGTTTACGTGTATGTGTGTTGCGCATGTGTGTTTACGTGTGTGTTGTATGTTTACGTGTATGTGTGTGTATTGTGTGTTTACATGTATGTGTGTGTGTTGTGTGTTTACGTGTGTGTGTGTGACTGTGTGTTTACGTGTGTGTTGTGTGTGTCACGTTGTGTTGTACAGTTGCTGCTGGACGCTAAAGCCAACGTGGAGGGCTCCCTACAGGACGGGATGGAGAACTACACGGAGACTCCTCTGCAGCTGGCGGCGGCGGCAGGTAGGCGGAGCCCCTCTGTGTAACTGTACAGCTCACACGGCTCCAGCTGCGTCTATAAGCACCACATAATAACACCTGATGATTACTGGCAGAGCGGAGCCATTTTTCTTTGCAGCTGAAATAGAAACAAATAGGAACATGCAAAACAAATGAGGCTTGCTCCTGCATCAGTGTCTGATCTAATCACACGAGGCTGTGGGTGTGTGATGGATGCTTCTTCTGCAGGTAACTTTGAGCTGGTGAGTCTGCTGCTGGAGCGGGGGGCAGACCCCATGGTGGGCACCATGTATCGAAACGGCATCTCCACAGCGCCACAGGGAGACATGAACTCCTACAGCCTGGCAGCGGCACACGGGCACAGGTGAGCGCTGCCGTTATGTAACACGTGGACAGGTATGAACACAAGGAGCTGACAGAAGTTTAACTGCCTGTTCAGCGTTATTCTTGCTTTTCCTCCAACACTAATTCTGCAGAGTGTCGATAAACCGGCTCTACAGCTGCTGATTCACTGTGTGTCATTAGAGGCTTAGTGCTCCGTGACCATCAGCTCCTTCAGTCGCCATTTTATCAGTGGATGTGTGCGTTTCTACTGTTTAATCACATTTTCAGAATAATCTACACTAAATTAATTAATAGTTTTTTATATTTAAACAAACTGAATTCAAGAAAAGTCGTTGAGAATCCAGTAGCTGGCTCCTGTCCCGCTGCAGACTGTCACAAAGCCCCAGTGCTTTGCTTATGAGCAGAATATTTGAAAGTCTCCTCACACATCATAGACAACAATAACTCAATGCCTCTGTGTTATGAGCCTCCAGAGAAAATGAATCACATTCACAGCCAAAACAAACCCAGCTATGGCCCACATGGGGCACTGTACAATTGCTTGTTTTTCTCCTATATACTTTTATATCACCCTCTAATACAGCATAAATCCCCATTGTTTTGAAAAGAATATCAGTTTTGCTGACAATTTAACTGGTTTTGTACCTTATAGAAATATCTTCCGGAAGCTGCTGTCCCATACGGAGAAGGAGAAAGGAGATGTTTTATCTTTGGAGGAAATTCTTGCAGAGGGTTCGGACTTGGAGGGTCGAAGTCCGTCTCAGATCGATCTGATCCGGAGTGGAAAAGCCCGACTCAAAGCCCTGAAAGAAGCCATGTACCACAGCTCCGAGCACGGTCACGTGGACATCACCATCGACATCCGCAGCCTGGGTCAGTCTGCATCATGAGAACCACTATACCGACGTATCATTCAGTATGAAACCTGGAAGAAAATCGTTTAGGGCTCAATATTTATGGTGTTTACGATGTCTTTACAGTAGTGGGACATTTGTATCATTTTGATCTGAGCTGCGGAGGGTCAAAAAACTAACTTCTATGACTGATTATCGCTTCATTCAGCTGTTTATTTGTTGCAGCTCAGGCCTTTTATTGTGATTGTAAATATAAACTTTTACTGGGATAATCCTGTCTGTGTGAATGGGTGAGTGTTTCTTTGACGTAAAGCGCTCTGAGTGACTTAAATGTGGAAATGCGCTGTATAAAAATGTGTTTACTGCAGATGCTCATAAATGTTCTCCTGTGTGGTCCCAGGTGTCCCGTGGACGCTGCACACTTGGCTGGAGTCTCTTCGTACCTGTTTTCTTCAGCACAGACGACCTTTGATCCAGGGTCTTCTGAAGGAGTTTAGCTGCATCGAGGAGGACGAGTACACAGAGGAGCTCATTACAGACGGACTGCCTCTTATGTTCCAGATCCTCAGAGCCAGCAAGGTGCATCCCCACAGCAAACATCTGAGAACATGAGCATCATCTGCACAAACAGACAAGAAGCAGGACACACCCTCATTCAACGTTTTTTTTTTCTTTATATTTCAATTCAATTTAGTTTTGTAAAGTCCAAAATCACAGCAGCCGCCGCCTCTTAGTCCTGAGCATGATTTAAGCAACAGAAAGTAAAAAAAAAAAAATCAACAATGAAACAAACAGACGAATCAACAGAAAACAAGCAAATAGAGAAGCGTCCCAGAGCAGAGCGCCCCCTGTCCTCAGACCCTCGTCCTGCAGGAACCACTGTCCCACAGCGCCCCCTGTCCTTAGACAGACAAAAAAAAAAAAAAAAAAAAAAACTGTGGGAAATTTGTTATTTCTTTCTACAAGAGAAGTGGGTCAAGTGTTAAATGTTAAATACCAGGGAGAAGAGGCGGGTCTAGTGTTAAATACCAGGGAAAAGAGGCAGGTCTAGTGTTAAATGTTAAATACCAGGGAGAAGAGACGGGTCTAGTGTTAAATGTTAAATACCAGGAGAAGAGGCGGGGCTATTGTTAAATGCCAGGGAGAAGAGGTGGGTCTAGTGTTACATACGAGGGAGAAGGTGGATTTAGTGTTAAATACGAGGGAGAACGTGGGTCTAGAGTTAAATACCAGGGAGAAGAGGTGGGTTTTCAGTCTAGTCTTAAACTGCCTTAAACATATAGTATAAAAGTATTCCAAAGTATTCAGAATGCAGTGCTCTGACATTTCAATCCAGGTATTCAGTAACTAAATACATGTTTGTAGTATTCCTCCCCTCACTGATCATGTACTTCTGTATATCTGCATATCTCCAGGCTGCGTGACCTCAGGCTTTCTATTGACTGGGATTGGGTTGTGTCAGTCTCCTTGATTGACACGCTCCCATGGCTCTGCTCAATACCAATATTTTAAAAGCACAGGGATTTACGGCGGCCCCTCGCTCCCGTTTGTCTCCCGCTTCATCTCGTGACCCCCCCGGTGGTCTGTAAATCACGTCTTAAACAGCCCCCTTTTGACACCTGCTTTTCTCTGCTTTGTGTTGTGTTCTGTATTATCCCCAGAGCTTTTCCTGTCAGATATGATGGAGGTAAAAGAGAGGAGAGCAGGGAGCAAACGCGCTTCTCAAATATTACACCAGCGAAGAACCATCTGAGTAAAAGACGTAATTGCGATTTTTCTGACAAGTATTGTCACTGGATAGCGAAAGAAAATAAAATCTGTCAGCTGGACAAAACGTTGTAGGAGTGAAGACGTTTTGCAGCTCATCCAAGACACTTTTTCTTCAGTTCTGGTCAGATTACTGCTGGACACTGACTCACATCTGTCTGAAGGGGGAGCTAACGACACTGAAACTCAAAACATTCATCTTTACAGTTTCTATTAGTATACTAGGTCTGTTGTGCTACCCTAAGTGTGCACTGTGCCTGAGAACTACTTAGCATAGTCATTCAAGCCCCTAATGAGTGATTTCACACATTCATGTCATTTATTTGTTCACATCCAAAGCACATCTCACAGATTTGTTCCTATACCAGCTCAAAAAGGAGTAGGAGGAAGAAAACATTAAGTCCCGCCCTTATCTTCCACTAGAACAAACTGTATTTTCCGGACAATAAGTCGCTCCGGAGAATAAGTAAAAAAAATCCATAACAATGAAGAAAAAAAACGCAGCTGTAAGAGTGACTAACGAAAATGTGAAATGATATACTCAGATGCAGAACGACTCTTCCCACATTAATCTGAGCAAATACAGCACCGAGGAACGAGCCTCATTGTACAGTGGTACTTTGAGTCACATGGGTCAAATTCACAAACCCAGCGGTGTTACTGTCGACATTTTAATACCAGAGATGCCCCAAGAGTAAATGCCATTAAAGGAATAATAAGTGTTTTTCACAGACAGGGGGCAGTATGTGATCTCCACAGACCTGACTAGTCCTGATTTCTTCCTGTGGGTCTATCTTAAAGAAAAGGTGTTTGTGAATAAACCTCAGACAATAAACCACTTCAAACGTAATATCACGATCAAATAAGAGACATAAGCCTGGAAATGCTTTAAATGTTCTGTAAAGTGTGTCGGATCAGGCTGGTCAGAGACAAACACAAAATGTTTGAGACTTAAAAAACTTTTTTACTTCCCCTAGTTTAAGTCGTGATAAGTTCAAGTGTAAGTGAACAATTATAACCGTTTATATTGCCAAAAATCTGGGAAGGTTCAGTTTATCTACTGCTAAAATTTGGTGAGTATAATTAAAGAATTATTGGAGCTACTGAAGATTTAAAAGTGTCTGTGACTTTTGGGCCTCGTTGTATAAGTCAGTGTCCAGCAGTTATCTGACCAGAACTGAAGAAGCGGCTTTGACGAGCAGCCAAACGTTTTCACTCCTACAACATTTTGTCCATTTGACAGATTTTCTTTTTCGACGGTTCAGACCTGGGTGAGGATTACACAGATACTGTCACTGGATGCGAAGTATGTTTTAATAATAGGATTCTGTTCAAAGTTGACATTTTAAACACGACCAGGAGAGCTGAGAAAAAGACTGAAGTATGAACTGGCAAAACTGAAACAAGAATTACATTACAGAATATGAGGGATGAACCGATTTAGCTTTCGATGTTATAGCTTTAAGTGTCTGTCGATATCAATTGATACCAGCGCAGAGACTGAAAACAGCAGTTAATTCCTTAAAACAAAACTAAAATAAGACAAAACTGATCCAAATGTGTTATGTAGCCCAACTCTAACCTTATCTCTCAAGTAACTATAGAACAACTCTGTGTAAATAAAACATTCTGAGACTTTCTGGGCCAACTGCGATCAATAAATATTCTTCCTCTACATCAATTCTTATGTCCAACTAGGAAATCAGATCAAATTTTCGCTATCAGCTCTGATATTCGAAGCCAGATCAGATCAGAATATGTTTGCACACATCTAAACTACAGGGTTAGCAATTTTAATTATTACTTCAAAGTTTGCAGCCTTTGTGAGTTCAGTTTGAGTTAATCTCGCAGCCCTAACCCTCACATTTCTGAGCCTGCACACGGCGTGATTGGCGTCTCATTCTGCAGTCTCTTCTGGACCACACTTACAGTAACAGACGCGCCCTGAGTGGCTCTTGCTCTGTCACTCCTCGTCTTCGTCGTGGCTGATGTACGGTGGGGGAGTGGGCGGGAAAGGGCTGACCCTCATGTCCCTGAAGGGCCCTGAGAGGCTGCTGCGTGTCCCGCCTTGAGGACATCAAAGGAGGAACTGTTCATCTTCGGTTACAGTGGCTCTGCTGACTAAACACAACACAGAGGCGTTTTTCTGTGAGCTTCTGGAGCCAGGGACCGTGGAGAAACGCAGATTGGCTGTTGGAATGGGTTATTGAATAGCTTATTAATATCTATTTGTTAGTGTCACGCTCATGGTCACGCTTCAGTGATGCGGCGCTCTGTTCGTTTAAAAACACACACTGAAATTCTGTAAGCCTGTTATGAAGGTTAATCTCAGAGGTAAAAGCATTTGTTTGGAGCTTTGCAGTTTGCACAGATACGCTGATATTAATGTGCATTCTTCCTCTGCTCTTGCACAAAAGTAGCCTGTCATTTGAATGTTTTCCACTTCTCTGCTCTTTTGTTTTTCCTTTGTCAGAATGAGGTGATCAGCCAGCAACTCGCCGCCATTTTCACCCAGTGTTACGGCCCCTACCCCATCCCCAAACTGGTGGAGATTAAGAGGAAGCAGTCATCACGCTTGGGTGAGGGCTTTTGTTAAAAAATAAAGACATTTTTACAAGTATACCTTCTTTTGCAACTCTAGTGGAGAGACGCCCCCTGGTGGTTACTGCACTTATCACACTGCCTTAAAAGACATTGCAGTAAAATGATCAGCTGCTCATCACATTTTTTTTGCTTTGCTTTGTATATTTCAGATCCTCACTTCCTGAACAACAAAGACATGTCTGACGTGACCTTTCTAGTTGAGGGAAAGCCCTTTTATGCCCACAAAGTGCTGCTGTTTACAGCCTCAAACAGGTACTTTTCTCAATAAGGAAACATTAACTCAGAGCCAGTGCCACACAAGGACACAGGGTTGAGGGAGGTAATGTTTCATATTTCTCACAACTTTGTTTCTAAGAAGTTTCACACAATAAAAGATGAAAAGTCTTGTGAAAAACGCTCAAATAATAAACTCAAGATTTTTTTTTTTTTTTGTGGGGGCCAAACGAGCAGGTTCATATCCCTGATGCTTCACCCATCCACAAAGTAAAAGTGATTTTCCCGTCCTTGAGGTGTTCACAGAATCTCTTTTATCCTGCCGGAGCATTCTTCTATTGACACTTTGCTGTCGATGGCTTCATAAAACGACTGCGGCCGAATTTCACATCACTCATATTCGATCTGACAACACATCCTTAGAGAAAACATTGTGTTATTCTAATTTAAGCCTGTGTGACTGAGAGAATTCATTATATCTCTTTTTAACATGCAAATGACAAAAAAAATTCCACTTCTTTCATTTTATTTCCCAAGGTTCAAGACTCTTTTAGCCAACAGGCCGTGTGGGGAGAACACTTGCATTGAAATCAGCAACGTGAAATATCATATTTTTCAGGTAACACACTCGTCCAATGCACTTTTATTCATGTTCTTTTCATTAATCTTACTTTAAAATAGAATTTTCTATTTCCAGATGGTAATGCAGTATCTGTACTATGGAGGCACTGAAGCTTTGCACATAAGAAATACTGACATTATGGAGGTATGAGATACTAAACGGCCCATGTTACACTATTTTTCTGAAACAAAAACAACTCCGGGTATGTTTTTGAGGAGGTAACATGGCGTAAAACTCACAAGAGTCCATTTTGTGTAATATAGGACCTTTACGACTTTAGTGATATTTTCAAAGCTGTTGTAAAGTCTACCGAAGAGAAAGACTAAACACATTATACGCTTTTCAGCTCCTGTCCGCTGCCAAGTTCTTCCAGTTGGAGGCGCTGCAGAGACACTGTGAGATCATCTGCTCCAAAAACATTAACACCGAGACTTGTGTGGAGCTCTACAACCACACTAAGGTTCGACCGACACGAAACAACCACATTTCAATATCATTTTGCTTCGTCAAACACCAAACCTTCTTTCCTTTGACAGTTCCTCGACGCTCCAGACTTGGCGTCCTACATCGAAGGCTTTTTCTTGAAAAACATGGTGATCCTCATTGAGCTGGAGCCGTTCAAACAGCTGCTCTACGACTCCACCCCCGACAGTCCCGCCTGCGAAATCCTGCAAGACCTGGAGAAGACTCTCGCCATCCGGATCCAGTCCATTCACCTGTCGTCCTCCAAAGGGTCCATCGTCTGAGCTACTGCAGAAAAAAAGCAAAAAAAAAAAAGTATCGCACTACAGATGATCTATTTTGTCGTAAAAGAGAGAGAACTTTTCTGGAACAATCCTCGTATCTGTGAATCCTGTCATTTACTAATAGGCGCAAAGGGACGCCAGTATCCACCTCAGCTGAAAATATCATACAAGTATAATAATAAAACACTAACGCTATCGAAAAACTGTTTGTACAATATACATGTTTAATACAAATATAATACGACTGGGAGAAGATACAGAAAAAAACATAGACTGTATATGTAAATGGACATAGCTAACCTGCTAGCTGCAGCGTTCCAAACAGGAAGTGAGCAAACGGTCGCCCCCTCTCCATAAATGTTGCCGTCAGACTCGTCACTTTGGTCTTAAATGTTCATATTAACTCTCTACATGATCCTGGTGTTTTTATTTCACAATTTTGTCAGTAACACAAGATGTGAACATTAATAACAGACAAATTGCTCCCGCTAGTGTTAGCAACAGGTTCACTAAATCGGGACTAAAAAATGGGCTAAACCAGGACTAAACTAGGACTAAACCAGGACTAACCCAGGACTAACCCAAAACTAAACCAGGACTACACCAAGATTAAACCAGGACTAAACATGGACTAAACCTGATCTAAACTAGGACTAAACCAGGACTACATCAAGATTAAACCAGGACTAAACTAGGACTAAACATGGACTAAACCTGAAGTAAACTAGGACTAAACCAGGACTACACCAAGATTTAACGAGGAGTAAACTAGGTCTAAACCAGGAGTAAACCAGGACTAAACCAGGACTAAACCAGGACTACACCAAGATTTAACGAGGAGTAAACTAGGCCTAAACCAGGAGTAAACGTGGACTAAACCAGGACTAAACCAGGACTAAACCAAGACTAAAGCAGGACTAACCCAGGACTAAACATGGTGGCGCAGGCCTGTCCCATCTTGGCACAGCCTTTGCGGTCGACAGAGGCTACACGGAGGAGCACCCTTCGTCGGTTGGGCCCTTTGAAGTGTGTAGCCGCTGAACTGGGACACGACATCTGTTCCACCTTGTGATGTCATGTGTCACTTTTAAAGAGGAAGTGATCATGGGCGCACTTCCGGCTCCATCGACAGTGGCTCCAATTCACTTTGTATTGAAAAACGGTCGCCCCTCTCTCCATAAATGCTGTCAGACTCATCATTTTGGTCTTAAATGTTCATATTAACCCTCTACATCATCCTGGTGTTTTTATTTTCGCCATTATGTCTGTAACTCAAGGTATGAACATTGATAACAGACAAATCACGGACGCTAGCATTAGCAAACAGGTTTGATTGACAGCGTTGCTAAGCGTCCACTCCCTGCTAAGCCAGCAGTGTGGGCGGGAAGGGGCGTTACCGTTAGCTTCAACAGCCTCGCTTTTTGGTTGCTATGATACTCATGATCGAAAGTCAAAACATCCAACTCGCCGCTATAACTGCTAGCCTCAACTAGCTTTAAGGCTATGGGTGACGTCACACTCCCTCAGTCCACTTCTTTATACAGTCTATGGAAAAAAACGTAAATGTGATAAGCCATGAGCGTCAGTTTGACCGATCATTAGCTTGAAATCCATTTTGTAGATATAGCCTCTCGCTATGTCCGTCCGTTAGCCTTTCTTTGTGAAGCCAAACATGAACATAGCGACTTGTACATAACCGAAAGAAAGACTTTAATGAATTTTATCAACAAATGGAACGACAGATATTATTTTTCCTTCCTCATTGCTGTGTAAATATTGTGGATACAAACAGAGCTATTGAAATGTAAGTTATGTACATATTCACAGATGTTTTCTCATGTGTCCTATCGTTGAATATGGCTTTTAAATATGAATGTTTTAGTGTTGCATGTCCAGGGGATGATCGTTTCATGGGGTTTTCTGCCCGAACTACTTATCAAGAGTTTATAGTTAGGAAGAATACCTTTGTCATCAGCATGGGGCGGGCGGGGGGGTGTCTTCATCACTTTGTGTTACAGGGTCAGAGCTGGTTTACGTCTTGTATCGGGCGGCGTTATGCTTTGGGTCTTTTTTGGTTGGGATTGTGAAAACACGACTTGTATGTGTGACTTTCCTCTATAAAGAAATATGTAAAAAATTAATGTGCGTCTTGTATTTATTCATTTTACTTTTCAGTTGTGTTTGATTCATTCACACGTTTACTCACGAACCCTGCAGATTTAGGCTAAGTTCTTCTCTTAAACCGAAGACGCTCTTGCCGTTTCTCAATCCGACGGTTTCACACTTCGTCAGCTGCATTTGAAGGGCATTTCCGGCGTAATAAGGCCCGTCGCATTTCATGCACCACATGAATTTGGTCGACAAATGTGCCCTTCGTTCCATGGAGATCGGCCGTGAACGAAGCGTGCATCCGAGCAGACTTCGAGCACTTCTACTGTACATCCCATCATGCACCGTGCGTCACTTCTATGTGAGAAAATGTAAGTACTGGTTGACCTCACCTGCAACAGAGCGACATGAAACTGTTAAAATCAGAATAAAAAGCACCCGTCACAGTTGCTAGGCGACTCAACGTAAGCGACGTAATGTAAACGCCGTGGTGTAGGTCTGTCCCATTTCACACATGGACCAAACACGGACTAAACCAGAACTAAACCAGGACTAAACATGGACTGAACCTGGACTGAACCAGGACTAAACCAGGAATAAAGCAAGACTAAACCAGGACTAAACCGGGACTAAACCAGGACTAAATTGGGACATAACATGGAATAAACCAGGTCTAAACCAGGACCAAACCAGGTTTGAACCAGGAATAAAGCAAGACTAAACCAGGACTAAACTAGGACTAAACCAGGACTAAACTAGGACTAAACCGGGACTAAACCAGGAATAAACCAGAACTAAACCGGGACTGAACATGGACTAAACCAGGACTAAACCAGGAATAAAGCAAGACTAAACCAGGACTAAACATGGATTAAACATGGACAAGACCGAGACTGAACTGGGACTAAATCAAGACTAAATCGAGACTAAACAAAAACTGAACTAAACCAGGACTAAACATGGTGGAGTAGGCCAGTCCCATTCCGGCACAGCCTTTGCGGTCCAGGAGCACCCTTCACTGGCTGGGCACTTTGAAGTGTGCAGCTGTTGAATTGGGACACGGCATCTGTTCAACATTGTGATGTCATCATGTGGTAATACAGGAAGTGCTCCATTGTGTTTTTAAACTCCATATACCTTAATTTCTAGAATCATTTGGATCATTTCAGCCCTGGAATTGCCACTTATCTCTACTGAACTAAAGGTAAAAGGAGCTGTTAACTTGAAAACTACCACTTCATGACATCACAAGGTGGAACAGAGCGTTTTGAGCCTCCTCTGTTCTCAAAACTGCAGCTGAGAGTGAATCTCAGCTGCAGTTTTAAGTCTCACCCAACAGCAAATCCAGCCTGCACAAACTACCATCTTGGAGTTGTTGTATTTTTAACATTAAAGTGCATTAAAATACAGTTTGAAGCGAAAGGTTTGGACTTGTAGAGTTGAAAAGGTTGAAGTGTCTCTGCTGGAGAAAGCGACACAATCAGAAAGGCAGAAATCAAAGTAAAGAGCAGCCCAACGTGAGACGGCGCCTGGAAAGAACAAGAACAAAGCCAAGAGAACAACCCTCCCCTGTTCCTCGTGTCCTCACCTCAAGAATCCCCCAAGAAAAAGACACAAAAGACACGACTGAAGGATGAACTTTAGATCACAGTGTGGAAATAACAACTGTGTGGAGGAAAATCACACTGAAAAGTACAGTATCTATACGACTAAACACAAATGAATGTATCTTCTAAATAAGGGTGAAAGTGGCTCAGTTGGTAGAGTTTTTGTCCACTGATCTGAAGGTCGGTGGTTCAAATCCCGCTCGACATATCCAGCTCCCACAGATGAATACTGTTGTGTCTTTAAGCAAGACATTTAACCCTCCTTGCTCCCAGTGTCTGTGTGCACTGGTGTGTGTGTGTGTGTGTGTGTGTGTGTGTGTGTGTTTGCTCCAGTATCTGTACTTTTACTTAAGTGTTGTTGTTTTTTTTTCAGGTAATACTTTTACTTTAACTCGAGTATATATATATATATATTTATTTTTTTCTGTTTTTTTTTTTTGCCCTAATATCTGTGCTTTTACTTAAGTAGTTTTTTCAGGTAATACTTTTACTTTTAATCAAGTTGTTATTTTTTGGCTCTAGTATCTCTACTAGTAGTTTTTTCAGGTGATACTTTTACTTGAGTATATTTATTTTTTCCCCCAGTATCTCTACTTTTACTTAAGTAGTTTTTTCAGGTGATACTTTTGCTTGAGTATATATTATTCTTGCCCCAGTGTCTGTACTTTTACTTAAGTTGTTTCTTCAGGCAATACTTTTACTCGAGTATTTTTTGTATGAATGTGTGAGTGGTTCCTTGACGCAAAGTGCTCTGAGTGACTTAAAGGTGGAAAAGCTCTATATAAAAATGTACTGTGTACAAGCCGCTGGCTTGTCACCATGGAGATGTTATTGCTTAAAGGCCCATGTGACGTTTTAATGTTACCTCGTCTCACACAGACCTGGAGTTGTGTTTTTTTGTTTCATTCACACATGTTTAACACACAAACTCTGGAGATTTAGGCTCATTTCTTCTCTCAAACAGAAAGAAAACACTCTGTTTCACCTTGTGATGTCATCATGTGGTGATACAGGAAGTGCTCCACTGTGTTTTTAAACTCCACCTTCACTAGAATCATTTGGATCATTTTAAACCTGGAATTCACAATTTCTATTGAACTAAAGGTAAAAGGAGCTGCTAACTTTAAAACTCCTCTCCTCTTATCTCCTCTCCCCATCTCCTCCTCTCTTCCTCATCTCCTCTCCCAATCTCTTCCTTTTCTCCTCTTGTCTTCTCTCCTCTTCTCCACATCTCCCTCTCTGCTCCTCTCGTCTCCTCTCCTCCTTGCTTTGTCTAGAAGAGCATTAAACCAGCTCAAGTAACGAGTCAGATCTGTGCAGAGGCCAAACAGCTCATAGCAAGCAGAGCAATAAAAACACCCATAATTAAGATAGACACATTTAATGCCATGCTGTGGAACATTCTAGTCAAAGAAATAACACGAAAACAAGCAGATGTTTTTCGCGAAAAGAAACTGTAAAAGTCCAAATGTTTAAATCCAGCATAAAGCTCGACTCACAGCTGATGTGAAAAATATGATAATGTAATAAAAGGACAGAGACGTGGAGTCCCTGATATTCCATGTTTTTGAATTAGTTTGATAGATCAGCAGAACTGCAATAAAAAATAAAAAATGTTCTTGTTTGAAAAATGTCGTTTTATGAATGTTCTGTCAGACTGAGGAAAACTGCTCCAGAAATGAACAACACCAGGAAAATGTCTGGATACAGACTTTTCACTGTGTTTTTTCTTTAGTTGAACTATTTTCTGCATTTTGTATAATCGACATGTTAGAGCCGCATGAACCATCCTGACGACTTTAGAGACCAGCCCCCTGCTGGTCCCAGAGTCAGGACTAAACCAGGACTAAACCGGGACTAAACCGGGATTAAACATGAACTAAACCAGGTCTAAACCAGGACTAAATATGGACCAAACCAGGACCAAAGCAGGACTAAACCAGAACTTAACATGGATTAAACCAGGTCTAAAACAGAACTAAACCAGGACTAAACCGGGACTGAACCAGGACTAAAACACGTTGAATCAGTGTTTGACTTTTGTGCAGTTTAAATCTGTCTCACTTCTCACTTCTCACTGTCTCACTGAATGTGACTGAAAGTTTTATTCTGCACTTTTCTCTTTTAATATTAATTTTATGATGATTTATGTTTTGATTTGTTGTATTGTGATTTGAATGTCTTTATCTTGTAAAACACTTTGAATGACTTTGCTTTGCCTTTATATGCACAAAAGACATCAGATATATGGAATTATGTAGTAAACTATATTTTTGTGTCCACTCTTTGCTTTGTCGAGAATGAGCTTCTTGATGAATTCACATGAGATGGTTTTCACTCCACAGCTCAGGGGTCAAAGAATGGCCAAAGTTCAAAGCAGGGGTCAAAGCAAAGGTTGGCTGTTCTTAAAAATCAAAGGTTTGGAGTTATTTTGAGCGTTTTGTTTGCTGTGTTCCATATGTGCTCATTCATAGGTTTGATACAGGTCATTAGGCCACGCCCCCCCCCGTAGGTCATTAAGCCACGCCCCTCCTGTGCTCCAGCTGCTCTGGGTTATTGAGCTGTGTCTATTTTGATCAGACTTCTTCTGATTCACTTTCAAACTCTCTGGAGAAATGGCACAATGTCAGTGGCACAATGTCACAAAGTCAGGGCTACAGCTCCTCCTGTGCGTGTGTCTGTGTATGTCAGCGTGTGTGTGAGTGCGTGAGTGTGTCTGTGTGTGTATCTCTGTGTATCTCTGTGTGTGTGTATGTGTGAGTGTGTGTGTATCTCTGTATGTGTGTGCTCGTGTGTGTGAGGAGGAGACATCATCCTGGCGCGGGACGGGGTGACAGCAGTTGTTAAGGCGTTGCCATGGATACCACCGCCCAGGAACAATGTTGTGTGGGGAATGCGGCGCTGCGTAAAAAGACTGAAACAGACACAAGACTGAAGCAGAGCTGAAGCGCAATGAAGCAGAGCTGAAGCAGACTCGAAGCAGACTGAAGTAGGCTGAAGCAGACTAGTCTGCTTTAGTCTACTTCAGTCTACTTTAGTCTGCTTTAGTCTACTTCAGTCTGCTTTAAAGTAGACTGAAGCAGACTGAAGCAGACTGAAGTAGACTAAAGTAGACTAAAGCAGACTGAAGCAGACTGAAGTAGACTGAAGCAGGCTGAAGCAGACTAAAAAAGTAGACTGAAGCAGACTAAAGTAGACTGAAGCAGACTTGAAGTGTTTCAGAGAGTAAATATGAGGCATAACGATCATCTGCAGCAGACAGGATTATGTGATTAAACCAAACTCAAGTTTAATTTGAAAAGGTCAAAGGTCATGAGGTCCAATCTGCAGAAGGGTCAAGTAACTACTCTAAAATACTCTGGACCAGTGGGGGAATGTAATCAAGTAGTAAAGTACTGTAGGATACTCAAGTAAACTCAAGTTTTTTTTTGCTCCAATATCTGTACTTTAACTTAAGTATTTTCAGTTGATAATTTTAGTCGAGTTTTTCTTCCCATAGTAACTGCACTTTCACTTGAGTAAAAGTATCACCTGAAAAAACTACTTAAGTATTTATAAATTTTTTACCCTAGTATCTGTACTTTTACTTCACAAAACTCCCCATTTCTTCTACCTCTGCTCAGTTCAGTATAAACTCCACACATATTACACCTCGGTTCAGTATAATCTGTGCACTTCTTAGACCTCGGTTCAGTATAATCCAGTTCACGATGTTGTCTGGACATTTTTTTGCGTTTCTAACAGTCTTTTGTGTGCTTTGGAGAGTAGGCCGATGTGCATGCGTGCGTCATGGCATGCACAAGCAATCAGGGGGCTAAAGGGGAGTTTGCCCAGGGTTTGCCCCGCTAACTGCCCCCAGCGCGAGCCCCCAGCCCGAGCCCCCAGCCCCTTGTTGTCATGCACGGGCCGTCCCCTCCAGCACAAAACAGCCTGGCAACACACAGGCCATGTGTTTGAGCTCCACGCTTTGAAGGACTCCAGGACTTTTTTCTCTTTTTTTCTCCCTCTGAACGCTTCTAGGAAAGGGAGGGGAGAAAGAAAGAGTAAAAAAGCAGCAGAGTTGAAACTCAGTGCAAGTGTAAGAGACAGAGACATGGGGCTGAAGAAGGAGAAAAAGGAGAAAACAAGTTGGGTTCAGTGTGATCCTCTCGTCTTACTTTAAGAGCTCTGATTCATCCTTGTTCTTTCTGATTCTGGGGAGATTCCTGCTTCAGACCGAGGGGAACAACAGGTACGTCTGAACCAACTTTGAACTAGAAAAATAAAAAAAATATAATGTGAGTGGAGCTTTGTTTGTGCTGGGACTCAGAGCTGAGAAGAAACTGAAAAAATGTGAGGCAAGTTTATCTGTATGGTACAACTCAGTGTTTTACAGAATAAGAAAAACATTAAAATCACAATGCAACAAGTCAAAACATAAATAATCATCGTTAAATCAATATTAAAAGGGAAAAGTGCAGAATAAAACCTAGTCAAATGCAGCTAAACAGAACCGTTTGAGCCTGGATTTAAACATTGTCAAAGTCGAGGCCTGTCTCACATTTTCAGGAAGTGAGACAGATTTAAACTGAACAAAACTGAAACATTGATTCACCTGGTTTAGTCCTGGTTTAGTCCTGATTTAGTCCTGGTTTGGACCCGATTTAGTCCAGGTTTAGTCCCGGTTTAAACCCAGTTTAGTCCCGGTTTCGTCCCTGGTGCTGGTTTAGTCTCGGTTTAAACCCAGTTCAGTCCTGGTTCAGTCCCGGTTTAATCCCGATTCAGTCCCGGTTTCGTCCCGATTCAGTCCCGGTTTAAACCCGGTTTAGTCCTTCTTCAGCCCTGGTTTCGTCCCTGGTTTAGCCCTGGTTTAGTCCTGGTTCAGTCCAAATCAAAACTGCAGTACTTCACATGATTTAAGCTTAAAACTGCACAGAATCAATGAGATAAATATAAACGCAGATCTTTGTGAGGCAGGTGCTGTGTCTTTACTCTACAATTTAAATGAACCTCAATGTAAAAGTATTCTATGTACTCTAAGAACACAGTACTCTGACCGGTCCATGTAACAGAACACGTTTTATTGCAGTATTTTTCACTGTTGTGTAACTGAAAATATTTTCTTATTATCTTTCATCACTGGAGGCTTTTGAAAAGAAGCCGCTTCTGTTACAAAACTAATGAGTCCACTAACAGGCTGTTGTTCTGTTTATTCTTTTGTTTAGGCCAAATGGAAATGTAACCCACTTCTAAAGCTGCACTATGTGACTTTTCTGGTTGAGAGTGTGTCACCTGCTTGTTTCCATGGAGATGTTAATGCTTTGCCTGGAATGTTACGACCGGAGCTTCTTATTCTTGTTACATGCAGATTTTTAGTCTAGTCCCTCGTTCTAGTTCAGTCAGATGCTCAACTCCATTTTGTCTCACTGTAAAGACCTGGATCTGATCTAACCACGGAGCCTAGCAGATGTCACCAGTTTACACGTCAGATCTGCGAAGAGGCGACCCAACACAGTAATGTTGATTAAGTGGATTTAGCAATAAACACCTGCAACAACTGAATAAAAGCAAAATAGATTAAAAAAAAAAAAAAAAAAAGATAGTTTTAATGCCATACTGGGGAACATTCCAGGCACAGCAGTAGCATCTCCTTGGAGACACGCAGATGATGTCACCAGTTTATGTCAGATCTGTGAGGAGGTGATCCCACTCACAATGTTTCTCAAAGTGGATTTAGCAATACAAACACCTGCAACAAGTGAATAAAAGCGAAATAGATAGTTTTAATGCCATACTGCGGGACATTCCAGGCAACGCAGTAACATCTCCATGGAGACGTGCAGATGATGTCACCAGTTTACACTTCAGATCTGTGAAGAGGCGACCCCCGATACAAGCAGTTTTAGCAACACAAACACCTACAACAAAGGAAAAAAGTGAAATAGATTCTTTCTTGGAACATTCCAGGCAAAGCAGTAACATCTCCATGGAGACTAGCCAGTGCAGAAAGGTTCCATAGTGCAGCTTTAATCCTTTTCAGTATGTTTTCTTCTGATTCTTGTTTTCTGCCACGCTCCACCGAAGACAGTCCCATGAACCATGATGCCACGTGAGGACCTGTCGCTCAGAGAGGAGTTCACCTACAGTCACATGTCCACTCTGGAGAGGGAACGAGGGAGCCTGGGACGCCGGGGGGACAGGACCTTGGACAGGACCCTGGACAGGAGGCTGGACAGAGGGGATAGACTGGACCATGACAGTTACACGGTGGAGGTCAGAGCCAGTGACCTGCAGCTGTCCCAGCCACAGCCTCTGAAGCACCCTTGCCTCACCTGCCGCGCCTGGCTCTACAGCGTCGTCATCGGGGTGAGAACAGCTTCAGTTTCACCCCTGACCGTTTGTGCTCACTAGCGCCTCAGAGTGGTCACGTGATGTTGCTGTGACATGTCCTTTCAGCTGATTTAAACAGGTTATGGTGCTGCCTTATTACGACAGCGCCATCTGCAGCCCAACTTCTTCAGGACAGTATCCCAGGTGTGTGACAGTAAAAACGCCCCCTTGTCCCGGTTTAAAGTCCCAAAATCAAGTTACAGCAACATCATGTGACCACTCTGAGGCGCTAGTGAGCACAAACGGTCCTTGGTCTCATTGGGCAAAATATAGATTATTACAAACTCGTGACACTGTGGGCTCGATGTTGTGCATCGTTCTGACCTGTGAGGGGCGCTGTGAGTCCCAGCCCTCCTCACACAGGCCCTCCCCTCTGCATAAATGTGAGTAAACCTGCCCTGTTTATGAAAGATACACGTTTAAGGCTGAAGTAGGACAGTGATCTGATGTGACAGAGGAAGAGGCCTCCTTTGTTTCAGTGACTAAAATGTGACAGAGAATCTGACCTTAATTTGATGCAGCACATTCCAGCGGCAACCAATGGGAAAAGAGTTTATAACACACAGACACACACACACAGACAGTCAGAAATTTGGACACACCCTCTCATTCACTATGTTTTTCCTTTACTTTTACTACTTTCTACATTTTATAAACACACAGAAATCTTAAGATAAATAGGACGCTTCACACATCGTATTTCTGAAGCGTTGGAGAGGACATGTGTGATGACAGTTGCTGAAATGTTGCTGCTCCACTGTAGATAAAGTTCACTTTTTGCAAGACAAACAGAGTGCTGGAGTTTTTCTGTTTTTGATCCATGTACAAAAGACATCAGGTATATGTAGTAACATATATGGAATTATGTAGTAATGAAAAAAGTGAGATAACTCTACTAAATATTTTTCGACAAAGCAAAAGGCGGCTACTTCGAGCATGTTTTTGATTTTTATTATTTCATTTAATTCATGTATTTATTATTATTATTATAAAATTTTGTTCTGAACTAGAACTGAAAGATCCCCGGCTTTTGCTCCCTCACCTTTTCTTTTCAAACATCAGACAGAGAATCAGCTCCAGACTCATTATCTGTAGATTTGAATAATTTCACTAGAAATTTGAAAAAGTACATTTTAGGTAATCCCATGTGTCACATCATTCTGGTTCATTTGTCCCTGTTCTGTTTCACTTTAAAAACCTGCACAGAATGATTTTTTATGTGTGTTTGGACTGTAGGAAACATACTGTATTGGACATGGGGACATTTTTTTGTATTTTCCTGCTCATGTTAATGATGAACAGTTAGTTTTATAATGTAATTCTGATGAAATGTGTGTTTTAATGCATGTTCCCCTGCACATGGACAGCAGCAGGAGCTAAATCTGGTACAAATCATCTTTTCTTTTGTTAGATTAATGAATTTGTACATGGGCCCTGAGAAATAAAGAAGAGAGAAAGTTAAAAAAAAAAAAAAAAAAAAAAAGTTATTTAGTTTAGTTTTTTCTTTACTACATAATTCCATACGTGTTGCTTCATAAAATATGTTTTCTGTGTGTTTATAAAATGTAGAAAATTTTGAAAATAAACAACAAAAATTAAATGAGGGTGTGTTCAGACTTTCCAGCAGTGTATTTCTCTATTATCTTTTGGTTTAGTGACATTCAAACTTGTAATATTAATAAAACTCTATATGTTATACCTTCAATTTCAAATCATGATTCGTTTGTGCTGTTGACACGTTTTGCTCGTGCTTGTTCCAGGGCAGTTTGCTCATCACGTCTGGCTTCTCTCTGTACCTTGGAAACGTCTTTCCTGTTGCCATGGACTACCTTCGCTGTGCGGCAGGTTCTGTAAGTCACAAATAAACACAAATCAAAATGAGACCTTTATAAAATAACACTAGGATAAGGTATAAAATAACTGTAATGATTTCATGTTTTCTCTTTGTGCTGTTCTCAGGGTCTGCCGGCCGCTGTGGCCAGTTTCGCCATCGCAAAGAACAGATATGTGGCAGTAAGTCATATTTATTTGAATTTACACGACCAGGTAAAAGTTTGGACACACTTTCTCATTTATTTTTCTGTATCTATGATTATTTACATCATAGATTCTCATTGAAGCATCAAAACTATGAATGATAGTAAACATAAAATAAACTCAAAATAATTCAGAACTTGTTTTAGATTACAGCTTTAAACCCTGCGGCCTAAACAACAGTGCGACTAATTTATAGATTTTTACTGGTTCACGTCCACCGGGGGGCGCTCTTTAGCAGTAAACGCAAAAGTGAGACAGACGTGGAGAAAGATTATGCGCTCAAGAATACATGAGTTTTGATTTTGAACAGTCGTTTTTTGCGCCTCATGCCACAGCCTCATCATGGAAAACACATGAAGAAATGCAAATTATGCAGCTTTTAAGATAAAGACACTGGATCTGTCCATCAAAGAAAGAAATAGAGCTACTGCACGAAAGTTTGATCTTAAAGAAGGAAATAGAGCCACTGCAGGTAAGCTCAGCATCAATGAACCAATGGTGCAACGTTGGAGGCAGCAGCAGAACTTAGTCAATGTAAAAAGACGAGAAAGTCTTTCTCTCGTGTTGGTGCGGTTTTACTTTCTAAACCTGCAGGTATGTTCATCCTGTGTTGATGTCGTGTCAGTGCCCATTTTCAGGCAGTTTGAAAAAAAGCGTGTCTTAAATTAAAACTCAAAAAATCCTGTGTGTTCCATCTTTGTGTGTAAATATCTCTGCGGCTTATATTCGGACAAAATGTATTAGCTGGTGTAACTTATATACTCTCTCAATAGTCCAAAATTGACAGTAAAACATGTTAAATTAGTCTTTACTCTTTGCTTTAACCACTGCTTTGCACTTTTGTCATTTTGACCCCAACTCTCAGCTGTGAAATTAAAGCCATTTTATGTGAATTCATCATGACGTTCATTGAGAAAAGGCCAAGGATTTGCAGAGCTGTCGACAAAGCAAAGGGTTAAAGGGCAACTCTGAGGATTTGATTAAAAAAAAAAAAAAATATTTAGTTATTTCACTTTTTTCTTTGCTACATAAATCCAGATATTTTACTTCACATATTTAAAACACTAAAACAGCAGGTGTGTCCAAACTTTAGACTGCTAGTGTGTTTTGTTTTTTTTTTTATTCCAGGTTTCAGATTTCCAGGTGGTCTATGTTTCCACGTTTGCAGTGACGACCACATGTCTGGTTTGGTTTGGATGTAAACTCGTCCTCAACCCTTCAGCCGTGAACGTAAACATCAAACTATGAATCCTTGTTCCCTACATAGTAACTTCAATTTCTCTTTTTGACTTTATCCATAAATATCCACTCCTCACCCGCAGCTCTGCACATTCAGTCTCTCTTAACCAGCTCAGTCTGTATCTGTCCTGTCAAACTCATCTTTAAAGCTCTTATATGACACAAAAACAACTCTCATAGCTTTAATCCATGTTTTTATGCTGTTCCCTCCTCAAAAACAGACCTGGAGTTGAGTTTTGTTTCATTCACACATGTTTGAGTAACACCATTATTAGTCCGTCTACATTTCCAAAGCTCAAAATGCTGTGTTCCACCTTGTGATGTCATAAAGCGGCAGTTTAACAACTCAATTAATCTTTATTCCAGATTTGATATTGCTACTGTTCTTGTCTGTTTTAAAAATGACCAACAGTAACATTTAAGTTAAAAAAAAAAAAAAAATTATATATATATATATATTACACATACACACATACACGCACCAGTGTCTCCACATCTTGGTCCAGTCTAATGAGACTGAGCAGCTGCTTAGGGCCCTGAGGCCACCAGAGGGCCCCCAAGAGCCCATACATTTACATTGAAAATAATATAATGTAACCCTTTTACCAAGCAGCTCATTATTATGAAGGAATAACCAACTTATATAAGACTCCTTTAACCTCAAGTTAAGCCAGTGGTAAAAGAGACATTCCAATGTATAAATGTCTAGGGTAAAAATATGAGTCTAGCTTTTAAATTTAACAAATGTGTTGTAATGTGGGGTGTGAGAAAGACCAAAGATGCAGGACTCGGGGCAAGTTTAAGGGTGTTTATTGACAGAACACAAGGTGACGGGAGAACATACGAGGTGGGTGGGTGGGTGCAGGTCAGGGTCCAGAGATGCAGGGAACACACGAGACGGGAGCACAGTCGGTACCGGGAGACAGGGTCGGAGAACACAGGCAGGACACCGGGCAGGAAGCACAGCAGAGACACGAGGACCAACAGTGAGGCGAACAGCACGCAGAAGACCAGCGAAGACACAAAGAGATGTGAGCAGACGGCCTGGCTGAGAGAGCTGGGTCCTGGCTCCTTTTATCCTCCTGCAGGTGCGTTGATTGCCCTGATGGGCTGCAGGTGTGTGTGGGAGGAGCCAGGGTTCTGCCCAGCTCTGGAGTCAGGCAGGTGAGGGAGGGGGGAGAGGAGACACAGGAGGCAAAACAGGAGCAGGGAAGCGTGGATCATGACAAAATAACTCCAGGGAATATACTTTTTAAGCCAAGAAACCAAAATGAAATGTACCTTTAACTATTCCTAACACTGTGAGTATTTTAACAGTGTTTGCTTTTGTAGCATGGACAGGGTTTTTTTTCATGCCAATTTAACATACACCCTTTAAAAAAGTGGCAGAGGCATAAATTAGTGCACAGCAGCAACTTTGTCTCCCTACAAACACAAATAAACCCAACATTAGCACAAAAAAACGTTTTTTTACATAACAAAAATGATTCACTTTATAACTATAAACGTTATACTATACCAACAATGCTAAAACAAATGTTAGCTTAATTTTTCCGGGGAGATGGTGGAGCATTACTCACCAGCAGCAGGCTGCTCTGGTCTGGTGGTCTGGTCTGTTCTGACAGGGACAGAGGCAGTGCCACATGTGCTACAGGCGTGTCACACCAATTATGGCCCCTGCGCAACAGGTACAAAGTGGAACCCTAATACTGTACATGGAAATAAATACTGAAACCAAAATTAAAAAAAAAAACATTTTACAATGGTTATTCAAAATGAAAAATATAACAAAATAAAACGTGTTATCACTGATAAGTTTTGAGAATGTTCACAAAAAAAATAAAGTATTTTGCTACACTTTTACTGTGTACAAACGAGAAACGGTTAACACGTTTTAAGACTTTTCTTATTTTGGAAAATTGTTCGGAATCGAAATAAAATACAATAAACATAAAATTTCCCCAGACTATAAAGTCAAAATACGCGTGCACTTGATTTGATATTATTAAAGCTGTGGTTTTACGTTGGAGCTCAATGAAAAATCCAACGGAAACTACGTGGAATAATCCTACCAGCCTGTTCACTTTCACGTTCAAATTAAAGACAGATTTAAGATGGTACAGACTCTGCTCTGTCTGTCGTCCTCTCACAGGTGAGTGCAGAGTGGTCCGTGGCCGCACCGTCTCTGTCCAACTGACTCTGAAGTGAAGCAGCACAAATACGGCGCTAGCTTTAGCTTAGCTTAGCTTAAGCTTAGCTCTATTTTAGCACGGTCCTCAAAAGACTTTATGAAAACTCACCCCCAGCCTGTGCGTTAATGTCCCGTGAGTCCTCCTCGAGTCCCCAGCAGTTCTCCACAGCAAAAGGGAAAATATTCAGACTACGCCGAAACGCGGCTTTCAATTATGTTTCTGTATTTTTGTTCGAGCTTTTCTTCGTTGAGTTGTTCTTTGCTGTTGCGGTCTCTGATTTTTCGCGCTTCTTTCATACGTACATGACGTCATCACGTACACTCAAATCAAATAATAACGTTTATCATGGGGTGTATATATTTTAACGCCATGAACTATTTTATGAACTTACAAAATATAAATATTATTGTATTATAATGAAATAAAAATTATATTCTCAAGGTGGAAGGCAACAATAATTTTAATATAGAAATATGTTATTACAATAATCTAAATTTTTACATATATATATATATATATATATATATATATATATATATATATATATATATATATATATATTATTATTTATTTTATTATTTTGTTTGTATTTTATTTATTTATTTATTTATTATTTATTTTTTTTAGCTTTTTTGCAATCATGATTTTTTAAATTTATATGTTTTTAACGCCATCAACTATTTTATGAACTTATTTTATGAAGTGGATTGCACTGAATCTTATGTTTGTGAGTGACATTATTTCATTTTTTGACTTATTCAGCTGCAAATAAAACTATATTAAAGTTCTTCGTGCAGCAAAGTGTTCACTCGAGCAGCGACAAACATCTCAGTCGTACTAGGCCATTGCACCTCAAGAGCCCCCACAACGAGCACCCGTAAAGCGTCATTATAGTCCACCTGCAGCTTTTGGAGACAGGCTTTTTTATAATGAGTCCAGAGCTGTGCAATAGGATTTAAACAACATTGACTTTACATCATCAGAACACGAACCAAACTTGAACATAACAGTTTTAGCTTGAGCAACAACATCCTCCATCGTCTATAAATCTTATAAGAAGGAACAGAAGGAAAATGGTACATGCAAAAAACAAGATAATAGATAAATAGCTTAAAATAATACAAAAAAAATAGACTTAATCATGTACATCTTAATCATCACCCTCCATGTCCACAGTGATGATCTGTCCAAGATATGCCCAACTCCTTTTACCTTTTAGTTGAGTAAATATCGGCAAATCCAGGACAGAAATGATCTAAATGATTCTAGAAATGAAGGTGTGTGGAGTTTAAAAACACAGAGGAGCACTCCCTGTATCACCACATGATGACATCACAAGGTGGAAGGAGTGTTTTCAGTGTTTTGAGATCAGAACTCAGCCTAAATCTGCAGGTTTGTGTGTTAAACATGCGAGAATGAAACAAAAAAACACAACTCCAGGTCTGTTTGTGACGAGGAAACATTAAAACCTGGATCAGAAAACAGCGTCACACTGGCTCTTTAAGTTGTTTCATTGATTCGATCTGAAAAACAAATGGATAAATCCGTTTTCTTTCCCGTGCTGTTCTTAGATCAACTTTAACCTGATCCTGATGATTGTTCTGGAGGTGTTGATGGCCAGCACAGTGATCCTGTCGGCTCGCTCTGCAGACGACTGCTGCTGTCACAGGAAGGCGAGTACGAGGCTGACGGCGTGTTATCTTCATTATGTTCTGTGTCCATTCTTTGTTCTGCTCTGATACTAAATAAGATTCACTTTTTCTTCTTCTAGTCTGGGGCCTGTGACAGATTTAGGGACAAACCTGCGAGATTTCCCAGGAGACTCCTCAAAGCCTACTCTGTAAGTGAACTACTCCATTTTGTACAGATACCACAGCAAAAAATACTCAACTCTAAATGAAAAAATCTACTCATGTAAAAGTATTAAAGTGCTCATTTAAAAATATACTTAAAGAGTAAAAAGTTAAAGTATTTCTCACAGATTTTGTGTCTTTTAAAGCTTCAAATGTGGTGAGTTTGATAAAGATTTGAGCTGAATTTTGTTCAACAGAAACAACTGGATTAAGAGGTTTTTTTTCCAGCTGTTTCTATTTGTATATTTTTGTTTCGCTCAAATTATTACCATGTTAAAAATAAACCCTCAGCTTTTTCAGCAGGTCTCACACAATAATAAAAAATACTTTTACTTTTCAGTCCTGTTCGAAAAATGAAGTGGAGTTAAAATAAAAAGTATGTTCTAATGTTGTTTCCTCGTCACAAACAGACCTGGAGTTGTGTTTTTTTGTTTCATTCACATGTTTAACACACAAACCTGCAGATTTAGGCTGAGTTCTTCTCTCAAAACACTGAAAACACTCTGTTCCACCTTGTGATGTCATCATGTGGTGATACAGGAAGTTCTCCACAGTGTTTTTAAACTCCATACACCTTCACTAGAATCATTTGGATCATTTCAGCTCTGGAATTTTCAATCTCTACTGAACTAAAGGTAAAAGGAGCTGTTTAACCAGTTGAAAAGTACCACTTCATGACATCACAAGGTGGAACAGAGCGTTTTGAGATTTGTAGATGTTACATACTAATAATAAAGTGTTACTCAAACATGTCTGAGTGAAACAAAACACAACTCCAGGTCTGTTCTTGAAGAGGAAACAGCATTAGAACATGACTAAAAGCTGAAAAGAGTCAGTTTTGTGTAATATAGAACATTTTAGTTTAGTAATTTACTACTTTTACGATGTTATTTTCACCACCACCATTTATATTTTGTAAAGTAAAGTTAATATTTGGTTAACGTTTAGTTGTTTAATCCTGATTTAGGAAAAAAATAACAGTGCCTGGCTCATTGTATAAAACTGTATGAAAGTGAACACAAAATTGCATGTCACATCTCACTTTTGGTGCACTTTTCGAGTTGGTCGAGTGTTTGTCCACTGATCTGAAGGTTGGTGGTTCAAATCCCGCTCTCGACAGTGTGATTCCACCTCCCACATGCAGTCTTTGTGTATTCCTTGCCGTAAAGTGCTTTGAGTGAAGTTATTTCATCTCTCCGTGTGTGCACCAGGTGATTGAAGTGATCGTGGGAATCTCTGCTGTGTTTGGAGGCATTATTGCTCTGAACATGGACGCTCTGCTGCCTGGGCCGTACCTGTCGTCACATTCTTTTGGATCCTTGTAGCCGTGAGTTTTTCTGGATTCTGTCACAGGCCTGAGACTGTGGCTGTGTCTGATTCTCTGCTTTGACATTTAACAGTGTTTTCCCAGTGCCATCGCCAGCCATGTTGTCTCTGAATACCCCAACAAATGTCTGGTAAGATGGAAGAACGTCCCCCAGTCCCATTTAAAGCTGTGCTAGGTCACTTTTTTGGTAGAGGGTCCGTTATCATCCTATCAGCATGAAGATCAGATTTCATTGCTTTGCCTAGAATGTTCCACAGTACAGTTGTCCATCACTATATCGCGGTTCTCCTTTCACGGTTTTGTTGTAGTGGAATTTTGCATGTTTTTTTTTTACATCGTATGAATGTGCATTGTGTTCTGCGTCCTGATTGGCTGAGGGACTGTAGACCATTGAGTTCTGCGTCCTGATTGGCTGAGGGACTGTAGACCATTGTGTTCTGCGTCCTGATTGGCTGAGGGACTGTAGACCATTGTGTTCTGTGTCCTGATTGGCTGAGGGACTGTGTAGACTGTGTACATAAATGGACGTAGCTAGCGTTCCAAAAAGGAAGTTAGCATGGGTGCGCTTCCGGCTCCATCGACTCCAATTCACTTTCTATTGAAAAACTGTGTCCCATCTCTCTGTACCTGCTGCTGTCAGACTCGTTGTTTTGTTTTCATATTAACCCTCTACATTATCCTGGGGTTTTTATTTCACTTTTGTGTCTGTAAATCAACATATGAACATTAATAACAGACAAATCAGGCGCCTTCTTTCCCTGAGGTCGCTCTGATTAGCTCTTTGGTTGCTATGATACTTGGCTCCATATTCTCCACTAAAACGGCTCTAGCCTCGATGAGCTTCATTTGACTCACTCTTCACTTCTTTACACACTCTCTGGTAATGCAACTAAGTCACGAAGTTACAGGTCAGATCTATGGACAGGGCGGCTGCTTACAATAAGGATGTTTTTCAAGTTTTTTTGAGCAATAAAAATCCGTATTATTAAATAAATATGGTGGAACATTCTGGGCAATGCAATAACTCTATAGAGACAAGCAGGTATTATTTTTGTTAAATTTGGTTATTACATTTTACATTGATTTTTATTACATTTGTGGGATCATATATTTGTGGGGATTATTATATATGTGGGGTTAACAGAGCCTCAACCTGAAAAGTAACATAATACACCTTTAAGGATACAAATTGTCCCAGTATTTCAAACTTGAACACACTTGATTTGATGTGGCGTTGCACAGGTGGAGGTGTTGATCGCCATCAGCTCCGTCACGTCCCCCCTGCTGTTCTCCGCCTCGGGCTTTCTGTCGTGCAGCGTGATCAGCGTCATTGAGATTTTCTTATTTGATGTGCCCACGGCCAAGGTGATTTTAATGATCAAACCCGGTATTTCACCGTTATCTGTTAAGACATGACCTTTACTGAGATGAGATTACAGAGCTTTTCAATGTGACACCTGCAAGCGAAAGAAAGATTAAATCTGTCACTGGACAAAAAGTTGTAGGAGTGAAGATGTTTGGCTGCTCGTCCAAAACGCTTCTTCAGTTCTGGTCAGATTACTGCTAGACTCTGCCTTATATCTGTCTGAAGGGGGAGCTAACGACTCTGAAACTCAAAATACAGTTTACAGTGTTTACAGTTTCTGTTTGTTTGCTAGTTCTAGAGGCTTGAATGACTATGCTAAGTACGACTCGGGACTCTTGAATATTTTCTTTTACTATAAATAAAGAAAAAAAAGTGAAATAACTGTACTAAATATGTTTCAGACAAAGTAAAGGGCTAGACAGGATGCTAATAGGTGTGAAATCACTCATTAGGGGCTTGAATCAGGACTCTTGAATATTTAATTAACTATAAATAAAGAAAAAAAAGTTAAATAACTGTACTAAATATGCTTCTGACAAAGTAAAGTGCTAGCCAGGATGCTGATAGGTGTGAAATCACTCATTAGGGCTTGAAAGACTATGCTAAGTAGGACTCAGAACTCTTGAATATTTTATTTTACAATAAATAAAGAAAAAAAAGTGAAATAACTGTACTAAATATGTTTCTGACAAAGTAAAGTGCTAGCCAGGATGCTGATAGGTGTGAAATCACTTATTAGGGCTTGAAAGACTATGCTATGTAGGACTCAGGACTCTTGAATATTTTATTTTACAATAAATAAAGAAAAAAAAGTGAAATAACTGTACTAAATATGTTTCTGACAAAGTAAAGTTCTAGCCAGAATGCTAATAGGTGTGAAATCACTCATTAGGGGCTTGAATGACTATGCTAAGTACGACTCATTCACAGTGCACAAACAGAAACTCCAACAACGATTTGTCCAGTGACAGATTTTATATTTTTCTTTTGCGATGGATCAGACCTGGACGAGTGAGGGATCACACAGATATAACACGCCTCTAACTGATGTTCAGAAGGGAGCCCATTCAACTTTTTATTAAATTTTTATTTATGTAATGGAAGACAAACAAACAGTGAGCAGTCATATACAGTAGTGACAAGTGGTAATAAGACAAAACAAGACAAACCAAGACATAAAATGGTTTGTAGACGTAACTATTTACAATTGTATCTGAAAAGTCTGTGTTTGTGTGTGATATTTCTGTGATTTTGGAGGGTTAAGGTAAAGACGGCAGAGGAGAGTGCTAGTATTACTAATTTGTAAGATGAGAAAAGAAGATGTAGAGAATGTAGATAAAAAAAAAAAATAATAATAATAAAAAAAATAATTAATAATAATAATAATAATAATAATAATAATAATAATAATAATATAATAATAATAATAATAATAATAATATAGATTGGGAAAAATACATAAAAAAATAAAGAAAATGTGAATAAAAAATAAAATATAATAATAATAATATATAAAATAAAAATGAATTATGTGAAGGCAATTTTTTTGGTTTTACAGCAGTCGTACGACATCCTGCTCCTCATTCTGATGGTGCTGCTGCTGGTCCAGGCAGTTCTAACCTCGGCCACTGTGGTGCACTGTGCCTCGTACAAGAGCGAGTTACGCAGGAGGCCGGAGGAGAACGACGACGAGCACGAGAATACGCAGTACTGTGAGGTACTTATGACTACTCAGCTCCAGAGGTAGATGAGCAGTGGTGGAAGAAGTATGCAGTTTTTTTACTTAAGTAAAAGTGGAGATACTGCAGTAAAGAAATACTCAAACAAAAGAGGAAGTATCACATGAAAAAATTGGCTTAAAAGTATTAAAGTACCTGTTTAAAATGTAAAAAGTAAAGTATTTCATGCAGATTTTGGCTTATAAAGCTTCGAATGTAGTGATTTTGAAAATGATTTGTGCAGAATTTTGTTCAGTAGAAACAACTGAATCAGTCACTGTTTTTATTTGTAGATTTTTGTTTGCTCAGATTATGAATGTGTTAAAAACCTGATACTTTTACTTCGTCACCCTCCACCCTTGCAGATGAATGTGTGAAAGAGCTGAAACATAAAACATAAGTATGGCTGGCTATAGGTTAGTACGGCCCGGGTCTATGCAGTGCAAAAAGATCTATTACAACCTCATATAAAAGTGTTTTTTAGGCACATCAAATAATGAGACTTGGAAGAGTATTTATTGTATTTGCGCCGCTTTAAAACTTGCAGCCTCGGTAAATTTGGTTTGGACCTGGCCCTGGGTTGGTACACTTTGGTATACTTTCTTCTTTCTATGTCAGAACTGAATTTTTAATATTGTAGCATCGAAAAAATGTAAATTGTAAGTGAGATAGAGACAGAGACAGAACGTGGTTACTGTTTATTTATGTTTTCTCTTTATTTTCTAATCATATTGAGACACAGCAAAGTTAACTAAACCTAGACTAGACCAGGACTAAACTAGACCAGGACCAAACCAAGTCTATCAGGCCTAAACTGGACTCGAACCAGGGCCAAACCGACACGTGTGAACGCAGCCTGAGTCTTAAATGTGGCTGTTCATTTCACACCTCATTTACCTTCATTTTGTCGTGTTGTTTGTTTGGCTGACTCTCTGCGCTCTCCATGTCTTGTCTTTTGTCTCTCTCCCCCCTGGCTCCTTATCTTGTTTGGCTCCCCTCTCAGCAGCGAGCATCCAACGGTCCACTGCAGGATTTTGACAAAGACAGAGCCTGGAAGGCAGTGGTGGTCCAAATGGCTCACTGAGTTCTCCTGTGGTGCACAACACGAGGAAGAACACATTCATCTCAATATTGCAACATCACCTGGAGGAGAAGACGGACGACCCCGGAGCACAGAGCACATGCAGATACCTACAGACACATACAGACACACAAAGAGCACATACACACACATACAGACACATACAGACACACAAAGAGCACATACACACACATACAGACACACACAGAGCACATACACACACATACAGACACATACAGACACACAAAGAGCACATACACCCACATACAGACACATACACACACCTATAGACACATACAGACACACAAAGAGCACATACACACACATACACACACATACAGACACATACAGACACACACAGACACACACAGACAAATACAGACACATACAGACACATACAGACACATACACACACACATACAGACGCATACAGACACACAAAAAGCACATACACACACATACAGACACACAAAGAGCACACACACACACATACAGACACATACAGACACACAAAGAGCACTTACACACACATACAGACACACACAGAGCACATACACACACATACACACACGCATATAGACACATACAGACACACAAAGAGCACATAAACACAAACAGACACATACAGAGTCTGTATGTGTCACACACACACACACACATACAGAGCACATACACACACACATACAGACACATATACACACACACACACACACACACATACAGACACACACATATACACACACACATATAGACACATACACACACAGATACAGACACATACACACACACACACATACAGACACACACAGCACACACACACACACACACACACACACCGAGCACACACACACACACACACACACACACATACACACACACACACACACATACACACACATACACAGACAAACACACACACACAAACAGAGCACACACAACACGCACACATACACACACACACACACACACACACACACACTGCATACACACACGCATACACACAAACACACACACAAGAAGCACATACACACATATACACACACGCAGACACACGCATACACACACACACACACACACACACACACACACACAGACACACACATACACACACACACACACACACACACACACACACATACACACACATACACACACAGTCACGTAGGCACAGGCTTCATTTTGATACTTGTCCAAATGTTTAGTTTAATTAATTCTATAGATTTTTGTCCTAATGATGATTATTGATGATTATTTATAGCTGAATAATTGTATTAAATGTAGCCTATTGTTTGAATTAAATGCATTTATTGTAAAATCACAGAGTGCACACTGGTGTTTCGGGCTGGCTCAATCTGGTTTCATCCAGTGGGGTAAATTTCTGATTGATTATCGCTTTATGCTGCAAACAAACAGGAAAAACGCCTTTATCCTCACACATGGGGCACGTCCAGGAGCAGCAGGTTAGAAACATCCCCCTGATTCTCTGAGCCTGGAGCCTGGGTGCAAACGGTGGGTCAGACATGCAGAGGTGCAGCCTGCATGAGCTCATAGCTGTGTCAGATGAGCTGCAGAGAGGGTGAGGCGGGAGGAGCGGGGAGAAAGGCGGAACAAACCGGTCCCGGTGAGCTCCAAACGCGCACTGCAGATTAACTCTTGCCGCGCCGGGGATGCAGCCTCTGGAAACACAGCTGGTGAGTGCACTTTCACTTCTTTTCTCGGCGCATGCACGTGTTTTAGAGACGCAAACGAGTGGCTCCTTCTGTCTGAGCAGCTGAGATGGACAGATCCGCACTGACTGAGCGCACACTCAGCGGGAGCAGGGCTGTGGAGGAGCGTAATACATCGGTCGGTCCTCAGCCTCACGCACTGAAGCATCATTTGTGTGGGTTTCTCAGGAGCTGTCCGCTGCTGTGGTGCTGAAACGCTCGGACTCTGACTGTGAGCTGCAGCAGAAAGCGTCGGCTCCTCTTGACGCGATGTCATGAGCTCACACTGACTGACAACCTGTTCACAGCTCAGTAAACACCAGAATATTCATGCATGCACAGGCTGGATTAGTCTGTAGTTTCCTCACGTGCACATCACACTGACCCTTCATTAAGTCCTGTTATTTAAGACGCTTGAGATGATGGTGCAAACATGTTTAAAACACACATTTCTGGAGCTCTGTAGACCCGGGTGTGAGTTTACTTTTAGCTCCAGAGGCAAATCAGAGGCAGAGAACCACAGGAAGTTTGCCTCTTTATAAAATGTGTTACATAAAAACAACTGAATGATTTAAAAATGTGAGAGGAGAGATGAGTCCAGCCTTTCGCTAATTAAAGATGAATGAAGGAGCTGTATTTTTGGAGGTGTCTTCTGCCGTCATCATTCCAGTGCAGGACTCAGGGAATATCAGCTCCAATCAGTGTTTTGTCTATTAACGTTAATTGTAATTGGGGAATAATCATTAAAAGTTAGTTCTTTGCGTCTGGTTAAATCTGACAGAAGTTTATAAGACTCTAAATATAAAACATAATAAAAACTATCTTATAATGAACACGTGGATCCTCTCATTTGTAGACCTCATTTGCACATCTCACAATAATATAAAGGAGTTTTTAGGGTTAAGAAAGGATTTGATCTTGACATAACCTTTTGCAGATGGAGCCATGTAGCTCGTGAATTATACATATTGTGCAGTTAATTAAATGCCAATTATCACTGTAAATGTCTTTTTGATGCTTAACTTTGTGCACTAATAACTGGACTGTGGTTTATGTTTTATAGACGTCTAACTGGGCCCATCCAAAGCTTCCTGCGCCGCTTATATTTGCTCAATTTCTCGCAAACGCTCAAATTAGTCGCTCTCTGGCAGATTTGTTTTGTAAAAGCAGCTCAACAGAGAAAAAAGGCTGGAGACTGACGCTCTATAACAACATCAGTTTGTCTCATTTGCAGTGGACACGTCTCCGCTCTGAAACCTTCTGACAGTTTCATGGGAGCTTAAAGCACCTAATTAATGTTTATAGAAGATCATCAAAGATACAGGTTTAAACAGGAGCGACCGGAGCTAATGCAGTTAATCATGTCTCTTTATTCCTCCTGCCTCTTTATTCAGTGTTGGAGTGCAGAGGACGCGGCTCTGGTCGGAGATATGCGCCGTGCGGATCAGAGATAACAGGGTTTACTGCTTTAAAACATCAGATTGATTTTCTTAAACAGTTTCAGTCATTTAAATAAGGTTAACAGCAGAGAATGGAAGAATACTGGCCAAAGCACATTTATTTGAACAGAACAATTGGTCCACAAAGTCATTCAAAGTGTTTTACAGGATAAGAAAGATGTTAAAAACACAAGACAAAAATCAAAACATCCATGATCTTCCTCTTACCCGGGGCTGGGTCATGGGGGCAGCTCTAAACAGGGACTCCCAGACTTCCCTTACCCCAGACACGTCCTCCAGCTCCTCCAGTGGGACCCCAAGGTGAGAGACACAGTCCCTCCAGCGTGTCCTGGGTTTTCCCCGGGGCCTCCTCCTGGTGGGACATGCCCGGATCACCTCTCCAGGGAGGCGTCCAGGGGGAACAGATGCTCAAGTCTCAGCTGCTCCCCTCGACACAGAGGAGCAGCGGCTCTACTCCTGTGTGACTGAGCTCCTCACCCCATCTCTAAGGGAACACCCAGCCACCCACTCATTTCAGCCACTTGTCTCCGCAATCTTGACCTTTCGATCATTACCCAAAGCTCATGATCATAAGTGAGGGTGGAAACGTAGATGGACCGGTTAATGAAAACATAAATAATCATCATAAAATAAACATTACAACTTGGAATACTTTTACACTAAGTTGTATTTAAATTATAATGGAAAAAAAAACACAACACACAGGATTAAAAACAGCTTTATGTTTCACTGTTTGTAAGACTTTTGTTTATGTCTAATTGGAAAAGGAAAAATCACACCTGCTTCACCTGAAAAGCTGTGTTTTATATTTTCTCACTTATTCGAAGCCTAAATGACTTGATGCAAAACCGTGATATGTTTCTTTGATTTTAAAAAGTCACTGTCTTCAGAAATCCACCAAAAGAGAAAGTACAGTTACTCAGAGTATTCTGAGCAGTTGGCGCTCTGTGTATTTGTTGTTCCTTGTTTACCCTGATCTGAATCTACAATTTTAATCAGAAATATTCTTTTGTATTTCAGAATAGGACGACCCAGAGTTGAACTCAAATGAGACCTGTGTTATTACTCATCAGCAGCAATCACTTCCCCGGAGAAAACAAGGACACCTCCCAAACAAAGCAGCGCTGCAGCACAAAGCAAGAAGGTTTTCAGTTTTGTGAGTAAACTCTGCCTCTTTGGGTCTCTGAGGATGTCTCTCGTGGCGCTCACGTGTGGAGACCGGAGCTGAGTGTCCTGTGTGACGGCTCAGAGTTCACCTACAGCGGGGTCAGGCTCGGGGGGCTGTGTTCCGGATGCAGAACCTTCTGGATCAGAACTTAGACATGGCCACGGCTCTGCTCGCAGGAGAGAAGCTGAAGGAGCTGATCCTGCCGGGCTCCTCTCAGGACGAGAAGGGAGGGGCCCTGGCAGGACTCATGGTGCAGCTGAAACTGGAGCTGCCGTTTGACCGCGTCGTCACCATAGGCACCGTCATCATCCCCATCCTGCTCGTCACACTCGTCTTCACAAGGAACTTTGCAGGTGAGGAGGTCAGCCACTAGAGAGGGCTCGAGTCCTGGGCAGGTGCTACACACAAACACACAACACTCTTATCATTTAGACAAAACAAACAGGCTGCAGAAACATACTGTTTTCAGATTAAAATAACACCTCTGGATGATCTTTGAAAAACAATCAAATGATTCTTTTCTTAATGAATTATTAATCTGATCTGGGAAAATTGTTTTGGGAGGATCTGAGGGATGTGACAGAGACACTGCTGAGTCAGACTCTGCAGCAGCTGCAGAAACCAACTGTGACCAGGCTTAACAGCACTAAGATGTGGGAGTTATGGGAACAGTTTATTACTGAAAATCATCCAAACACAAACAGCTTCTTTCTTTGTGTTTAGAGGAGTCCATCTACTGCTACACCCCACACAACTTCACCCGAGACCAGGCACTGTACGCCAGAGGCTACTGCTGGACGGAGCTGCGCGATGCCGTGCCTGGAGTGGAGCCTCCCCTGTGGCCTTCACTGTTCGAGCACAAGTTCCTGCCCTACGCGCTGCTGGCGTTTGCAGGGATCATGTACATCCCTGTTCTGGGATGGGAGTTTCTCGCCTCCACACGGCTCACTTCAGAGCTCAATTTCCTACTTCAGGAGATTGATAACTGCTATCACAGAGCTGCTGAGGGCAGAGCGCCAAAGATCGAGAAACAAATCCAATCCAAAGGACCTGGTATAACAGAGAGAGAGAGGAGGGAGATCATTGAGAATGCAGAGAAAGAGAAGAGTCCAGAGCAGAACCTGTTTGAAAAGTATTTGGAAAGACGAGGTCAAAGTAACTTTCTGGCTAAACTTTATTTCGCTCGTCATCTGGCGATCATCTGCCTCAGCTCCATCCCCATCTCCTACCTGAGCGCCTACTACTACCGGCAGAGACAGAATGAGTTCACGTGTGCTCTGGGTGAGCCGCCAGACATAAGCAGCTACCCTGAGCTGAAGCTCAAGGTAAACTGTAAACTTCCAGCGGTGCAGCTGCAGCGCATCATGGCAGCTGTGGACATCGCTCTGCTCTGCTCTGTCAACTTCATCATTCTGTTAAATCTATTAAACTTATTTGTAGTTCGGAAATCTAACTTTGTATTTGACAAACTGCATAAAGTAGGTATCAAGACTCGGAAGAGCTGGCAGAAATCTCAGTTTTGTGATATTAATATTTTGGCCATGTTTTGCAATGAAAACAGGGACCACATCAAGTCACTGAACCGACTGGACTTCATCACTAATGAGAGTGACCTGATGTATGACAATGTGGTCCGCCAGCTGCTCGCAGCACTGGCACAGTCCAACCACGACTCCACTCCCACCGTCAGGGAGTCTGGGATACAGACTCTGGACCCGAATCTGGACCCCAGTGACCTGGGAGTGGGAGAGCTGGGCGGAGAGCCACTGGTCATCAAACGACCCCGCAAAAAAATCAAGTGGATTCCATCTTCAAACCCACTGCCTCAGCCGTTCAAGGTACGAGTGTGTGAGAGTGTTTTGTGTGTGTGTGTGTGTTTGTGCGTGTGTGTGTGTGTGCGCGCGCGTGTGTGTGTGTGTGCGTGTATGTGTGTATGTGTTTGTACGTGTGCATGTGTGCATGTGCAGTATGTGCAGTTTCAGTTTTTCTCTATTCTCTTGTCTTGTGCTCTTGAGCAGGAGCCCATCGCTGTGACACGTTTGGAGAGCACTGCAAAGCATGAAAAACCTAAACCTGTGAGAAGAAAAACAGTTGCAGACAGCCTCATCGCTCCACTTCTGGATAACAAAAGCACACACAACACTCCGACAAAAGGTGTGACTTTTACATGACACAGATGAGACTTTGGGCTCAGAGTGTTTGATGGTGATAAATACTAAATTCTGTTTTCCAGATTTAAGTGGAATGGAAAAGAAACACGCCGTAACTTCTCTCTGGACGTCCACCCGTACATGCTCACGATTCGTAAGCCGAAGGTGGGGACCGTGGCGTCCGTCCCCGTCCCCTCGGAGCACAGCATTGATGAGGTGTTTCTTGAAGGCACACACACGATCGTACATGTGTCCAGTGGTATGACCGGTGAGTTTTTCTCCTTCTAAACTCATCACACAGTTGTACTTTTTCAAACGTAATTTCTGTTTTCATTATTTCCTCTTCAGAGACAAAGATTTGCTCTCCAGAATCCACCACTACTGCCTTTTCTACAGTGACCCTCCCCACCAACACTTATGTAAATGGTCTGAGTCCAAACCCTCCGTCCAGCGAGGACGCCCTCAGCCCCAAATCCTCTCCTTCTCAGAGGGATCCTCTTCCTCAGGCAGCAAACATTGAGTGTCTGTCTCCGTCTCTGACCATCGCTCCTGCACACCAGCTATTAAGTATTCATCATAACCTGTTTGAGGAAGACGAGGATGAAGAGAACCGCAGGAGACTTGCAGAGAGACCAGGGGAACTCATTGCAGCAGGCGAATGTTAAAACAAGACTGACTTTTACAAAGCTCTGTCCTAGCACACTTGACGACCTTGGTCTTCTATCACCTCTACCTTTTGACGGACTCTCTTTTATAGCACCTGGCAGATGGTTGTGAATAATGAAAAATGCTGCTGTGTAAGAGATGTTTGGCTGCACAACACCAGGGCGTGACGAGCACATGATGTGGCACAGATGTTTAGTTTGTGTTTAGTCTGTGGGAGATACTGTTACATGTCTCAGGATGACTGTTCTGATCACTTTTCTATAATACCAGCAGTCCTCATGAAACAGGGTGCTAACATGCAGGGTCCGGCACCCACATTTCACTACGTGTTCAGTAACAATGCACTTAGCACATGTCATGGTGAGTGAGTCCCTTTATCACCAGTCCAGTAGAAATGGAGCTCAACGCAATACACTCAACTCTGCACAAGCATTATGCAAAAGATCACAAAATATTTGTGGCAATAATGTATGCGCTTACACAGCATCTTATTTCACTAAATGCTATTTAGACACTAGTGTTCTTAGGATTAGGCTGAATGCAGGATCTGGGGCTTTATAATGTGTGAAAACTTTTACTAAATGGCACATCTGAATCTGAACAGCACAAAATATCAGTGATTCTACAACAGACGATGTGAAGCACTGTGGTCCATCGAGTCTGACGGGTTTAGACCTGATCTGAGCTACAATGAGATTACCCATGATGCTTGAGTCAGTATAATGACAAAGTGTCAAACCTCAAACTCTGAACCCTGCCAAGGTACAGACTTAAGTACAGTATCAGGCTCAAGAATGTATCACTCTTTTTGGAGGAGGGAAAGTAAAAAATAAATTACATACATATTTAGCCCCACGAAATGATAGAACGTAGTCACAATTGTGATAGGTATTATATTATTACAGTTTTATTCACAAATAAAGTACAGAAAAGCTGTGTGTGCTGATTGTGCGTTGGATGACTACATTTCCCATGGTGCAGTGCGGTGTGCGCTGCTCTGACGCAGGAGCTGCTGCTGTGAGTATCTCTCGTGTTCTGAGACAGCTGTTTGAGGAGTTTTACACAGATTAGTCTTGTGTCGGGGTGTTTTGTGGTTCTTTGTGGCTCTGTGTGTGCGTGTTTGTTCATGTTGTGTTCATGTTTTGTTCATTTTGTGTTCTGGTTGTGTTCTTGTGCTGTAGTCCATGTTAGCTGTTAGCTCAGTGCTAGCTAAACCTGTGAGGCGTGTTTATGTGGTTAAAGTGTCTCAGGAGGGACAGTCCTCACAGACAGTGTCTCATTACACATCAGGCTCTTTAAAACATCTTTAAACCTCGTGTTTGTGTAGTTGTGTCACAGGTTCAGCCTCTTCAGAGTCTGTGAGTCTCAGACTGACACAGACTGACACAGACTGAGCTCTGTCTCTAAACATATGTTTGGTTTGTTTTTAGGTTCCAGGTTTAGATGATGGACCCGGACAATAACTCAGAGGTGTGTGACTGATACTTTTGTTCTTTAAAGGTCAGTGCAGTACAGAGTTTTTTAAAAACTGGATTAAATAGTTGTTTTTGTGACAGGAGGAGTCTGTGGGCCCAGAGGATGCTTCAGAAGAGGAACTGCCTTGTCTTCCTCCAGGCCTCTGTGAGACACTCACTTTGTCTCATTTTGTGCAGGCTGTTTTATATATGTAAAAAATTAGTCATTAGTTTTGTGTTAAATCTCTGTTAAAGTGTTTGTTCTATTTTTTTCTTTATACTTTGGGAGAGTTATTATGCAATGCTCTGCAGCAATCAAGATGATCCTCAGATAATCTCCCAGGTCTTTAGAAAGACTTAACAATGTCTCAACTCTGAGCACACTTTTCTGAGCACACTTTTCTGAGCGTTATTGTTATACTCGCTGATGAAACATTCTGGCTGATATAATGATCTTTATATTCATTGTTTTCTCTTACATTTTGAAAACATTTTGCAGCTGATGGAGAAGCCATGGAGCTCCTGTGGAAGCTGCGTTCTCGTCGGCGCCAGTCGTCCCCAGATCTCCCAGAGACCGTCTCCTGTCTCACTGCTCCTGATGGCAGCACTTTGTACTTGGTGGGCACTGCCCATTTCAGTGACAGCAGTAAAAAGGATGTGGCCACAGTAAGTGCAGTGTGGTTTGTAATGCTGTACTTTAAATGAATGAGGTGAAGTAGGAAGTATGAGTGAGATCAGATCGATTGGTGCGATAGTTTAGAATTACCAACCATGTGATCTTCAACACTGCAAAGACAAACTCGCAGCAGACACACCTGCAGATTAGTGGACCTGTTTTATTTTGATTTTAAATGAAACTCTGTGTATTTGTCTAATCAGTAAATCATCTATTTGTCTCGCACCTTATTTACATCGCAGACAATCCGAGCTGTTCAGCCAGACGTCGTGGTGGTGGAACTGTGCCAGTACAGAGTGTCTATGCTGAAGATGGATGAGAACACGCTGCTGAAGGAAGCCAAAGACATCAACCTAGAAAAAGTTCAGCAGGCCATTAAACAGGTTTTGTTTTGATTGATCATTTTTAATTCATTTACTTACTTTCATCCTGCGTTTAACTGAGATTCTTTGTTTGGACAGAATGGGGTGATGTCTGGTCTGATGCAGATACTTCTACTCAAAGTTTCAGCGCACATCACAGAACAGTTGGGCATGGCTCCTGGAGGAGAGTTTCGGGAGGCGTTTAAAGAGGTAAAACAAAAAGCTAGAAACATAAGAGATGCATGTGGTTTCGATGTGTTTTTCTTCACGCTCAGGCCGGGCGGATTCCTTTCTGTAAATTCCACCTGGGGGACAGACCCATACCTGTGACGTTTAAAAGAGCGATTGCTGCTCTTAGTTTTTGGCAGAAGGCAAGACTGGCATGGGGGCTTTGTTTCCTTTCTGACCCCATTAGGTATAGATATTTTTCTGTATTCTGTTAAATTCAGAATGGACCAGTTTCTAACACTCATCTGAACATTTTTTCAGTAAAGAAGATGTAGAGAAATGCAAACAGAAAGATCTGCTTGAACAAACCATGTCAGAGATGATTGGGGAGTTTCCAGCTCTCCACCAGACTATAGTGGCTGAGAGAGACATTTACCTCACTCACACACTCAGGCAGGCTACACGCTGTGTGGAGGCGCCCCCTAATGGACAGAGTATGTATGCATTTTGGTAGCAACATTGGTTTTGTTTTCAGTTTACGTACAATAATCAGAATTTCCTGCAGGTTTGTAGAGAGACTATGGTAACACAAATTTGAAACATTTATTTAATACAATTTATGGAGTAAAAATGTCACCCGTTACTCTACAGATCAAATGAACATATAAATAATGTTACCTTTTACCATATTTTGCGGACTATAAGTCGCTCTGGAGTAAAAAAAATACATAAGAATGAAGAAAAAAACATATATAAGTCACATTTTTGGGGAAAGTAATTTTACAAAAGAACAGACATTTTATCTTTAAAGGCAATTTATAATAATCCGAATAAAATGTGGAAGAACAGGCTGAATATCAGTACATCACACTAACATAACACATTTATATTTATTCAGCTACATGAAGCACAGACAGAACTGAACACGTGTCTGGTTTGTTAATGTTGTGGAAAAATTACAATTCTAGATGAAAAGTAATCCATTTGCGAAGCCCGGTGAGTATTTGAAAAGGTTTATTCTTTTTTACAGCAGATACAGTGTCACAGTCCCAGTCTCAACCCGTCTAAAAACTCCCGAGCATCTCAGATCTGACTATTTATCCCAGAATGACAATTCTACAAACATTTCAAAGCAGAGTGACTTTTGTTTCACACCCATGAGATAATGAACTTTTACACTTAGACTAGACAGATGGAGACGGAGCTTCACACATGTTCACGTCTAGTCTGGGTCTGACACTCTGACGTGGACTCAATCATGTGATCAAATGAATTTAAAGACACAACATGAATATACTTACATTTCCATCATAGTTAACGTAAGATATTAACTAAAGCATAAAAAACAAGCAACAAGTTTCCTCTGGATCTCACTCCAAATCACTAAATCCACTGAATTCTTCGTCCTCGGTGTCACTTCTGAACAACTGCACCAGTGCGATTTTCTTTTAGATCTTTCTTTTTTGTTCAGTCTTTCTCCAATGTCTTTTAAATTAATGTAATGTCGAAATGTTAAATGTTCAGGAGGAGTAAATACTGGTACAAGTCTAGAGCCTCGCATGACAATAACCAAGATGTGACATTATTTATTTGAATCATTTCACATAAAAGTCTCATCTGAGTGTAAGTCGCTCCCCCAACAAACTATGAAAAAGTGACACTTATAGTCCAGAAAATACAGTAAATGTTTAGAACAATACTCCAAGCATTAAATATTACCATTCTTTGTGGGGACAAAAACTATATCATGGCCGTCCACCATGGTCTCCTTTCTTAATGGGAAACACTGATTATGTTTTATTTGATTTTTGCATCGTATATAATATAATATAGTACTTTTTGCTTTTCAGAAGTCCCTGGTGTTGTCGTGGGAGTCGTGGGGATGGGCCACGTCCCTGGAATAGAAAAGAACTGGGAGAAAGAGCTCAACATTAATGAAATCATGAGGTAAAGATCTGTTGTAACTGTTTTAATGTCCATGATGATGAAATGTGACTGATTTTATTACTCCACGTCTCCTCCGCAGTGTGGCGCCGCCCTCTCGGTTCAGCTGGGTGTTGCAGACCGTCTTTAAAGGCGTCCTAATGGGCATCGTGGGGTACGCCTGCTATCGAGCTGGAGGGACTTTAGGCAGAACACTGTTGTCTTTACCTGCCGTCAAAGGAATAGTAGAAAATCTGAGACTATCCCGCGCTTGATCCCAAAGGTCTTGTTCTAGCAAATCAATGACAAATCTTTACTAAAAATGCATCTATCACCAATAGCCTTACTGGACGTGCGGCTGGAGGATTTGACCAGTCGCTGCAGTGGATCTCAGGAGGTTAGATTCTCCTACCTCTGACGCTCTAAACAGGGCCGTACTGCCAAATAAACAGTAACAGTAACAGTACTTTGAGCATTTTGCCAAAAAATGTTATATATTTTTTTACTAAAACCCATTTCGTTTACTTTCGCTTTCATATCAGGAGCCTTTTAAACATTATTCCTACTATTTGTGAGCCATAACTAGGGCTTGTCATCTTTACTTGGTGCTGTTTCAGTCCATTACAGCGCTAAAGCTAACCTTATTTGTATATGATGATGAGTAAATTATGTACATTTTAAATATAATATAAAAAAGATGCAACATTTACTGTTAATGTTGACCCACTTGTTGGTCTTATCTACAACAAGTGCCTGATTTAGCTTTAAGGGCTGTACAAGAGAATCTTTATATGGAACAATGTCTGTTTCTACACGACGGCGTTCGCTCGATCGTAATCGTTTTATTGATTTAAATGGGACCATAGCAGTTCCATGGTTTTGTACTCGGTCACTGTCAGACTTTATGCAGGACCTACAGTAAATGTGCCTCAGGTTTAAATGCGTTTCTGTCACATTTTCTCTGCGCCTGTTGAGTTGGACTTTTCTAAACTGGTTCTGGGTTTCTGGTCGTGTAGTTACAGAGATAAACGCTTGTTATATGCATCGACTATGACCTAAAAGCCATCTGAGTATTTTAATATGAAATAACATGAGATTATGTATAATAATTGTATCAAATATGCAATAAATTCCCCAGAGCAGTTTTATTGAAGTGAACTTTACTGTGAAGTTGTTTTTTATGTGTTGATGCAGATGCCAAATGGTGTTTTTTGGTCATTTTTATTTTGTGTTTGCGGATATTTCTATTAATTTATTTTACTTTAATCAACATGTTTACATTATTGGACAAAAGGATTAAATAAACTTCACCATATCACAGTACGTCAGATTTAAATTAATGCTAAATTCTTATAGTAGCGTTAGTTTCAGTATAAATTACAAAAATGTGTTTTAATTTAACTATGAATCAGTAATTACCAGACACTCAATTAATACTTAAAGGTGCACTGTGTAACTTTTCTGCTGGAGGATCTGCTATCTACTTGTCTCCATGGAGATGTTATTACTTAGCCTTAAATGTCCCGTAGTATGACATTAAACATATCCATCTAGCATTTAGTCATTATGTGTGTTTCTTTCGCTCAAAAATACAACAATTCTTCTGTAAATAGGGGCACCTCTCCACAGATCTGAATCGTCATGAGGTGTAGTGCTGCCTGTCTCCTTTGTTATTGACAGGTTTAAGCTGTGGAACACAGGTCTAGAACCAGGAAGTACTTCACATGTGTCCTGTACTCAGGTCTAGAACCAGGAAGTACTTCACACATTTGTCCTGTGTCAGATGAAGTACTTCACACACATGGTGTCCTGTGTCAGAGACTTGAAAAACAGCTCAGTGTGAACATGTCTCCTGTACATCTCCCACAGGTGAGAGCCACATGAACCACTCACACTCAGGACTGAACCAGGACTAAACCGGGATTAAAGCAGGACTAAAACAGGTCTAAACCAGGTCTAAACTAGGACTAAACCAGGTCTAAGCCACGTCTAAGCCAGCTCTAAACTAGGACTAAACCAGGTCTAAGACAGGTCTAAGACAGGTCTAAGACAGGACTAGGCCAGGACTAAACCAGGACTAAACCAGGTCTAAGACAGGTCTAAGACAGGACTAACCCAGGACTAAACCAGCTCTAAACTAGGACTAAACCAGGTCTAAGACAGGTCTAAGACAGGTCTAAGCCAGGACTAAGCCAGGTCTAAACCAGGACTAAACATGGGGAAACAGTGTTTGAGTTTTGTGCCGTTAAAACCTGGAACATTCTTCCAGAAGATGTGAGACAGGCCTCGACTTTGACAATGCTTAAATCCAGACTCAGTTCTGTTTAGCTGCATGTGACTGAAAGGGTTTTAATCTGCACTTTTCTCCTTTAATATTAACTTTATGATGATTATTTATGTTTTTATTTGTTGTATTGTGATTTTAATGTCTTTCTTATTCTGTAAAGCACCTTGAATTACCTTTGTGTGTGAATTGTGCTGTATTATCATAAAGCGGAACTGTTATTAAACGGTCCGAACGCCTTTGTTTCCGGTAGGACACATTGTAACGTAACACCGCGGCGAGTAAACATCCGGTTTATGAAATTACGAAAGCGTGACCTGAGCGAAAATACGGGTCTAAAAAAGCAGATGGCAGGACTTGAATGGCTCACATAGGACAGCGGCTGGTCTCTCCGCGCTGTTTGCTCCTGGGTGTGTCCGTGTTTAGGCGCTTTTGTGCGGTCAGGATGGAGGACATGGGGCTGGGGTTGAGTCAGTCGTGTTTGGAGCGGCTCCCCTTCGACAATCAGGCTCTGAAAAGACTCCCTCTGGACTCGTGTGAGGATCCGGGGGTGAGGCAGGTGAAAGGGGCTTGTTTCTCCCGGGTTAAGCCTCAGTCTCTGGTCAGTCCTCGGTTTGTGGCGGTGTCTCCTCAGGCGCTGGTTCTTCTGGGGCTGAGCGGGGACGAGGTGCTGCAGGATCCCCGCGGAGCTGAGTATCTGAGCGGCTCCAGAGTCATGCCCGGATCAGAGCCTGCTGCGCACTGCTACTGTGGACACCAGTTTGGACAGTTCGCTGGACAGCTGGGGGACGGCGCGGCCTGTTATTTGGGGGAAGTCAAAGTGCCACCAGGACAAAACCCTGAACTTTTAGTGGAAAACCCCAGTGGCAGATGGGAGATCCAGGTGAAGGGAGCTGGACTCACACCTTACTCCAGGTCAGTATTTGGAGCTAAAGACCCAAACGTGAGGCTGTGTGGCACATTTAAGAAGCTGGTCTGGAAAGTATGACTGTTATTGACTATTTAACCCTTTAAGGACTGAGCACGTTATAGATCATTATATCTCGCCTTGACTTTTTCTCTTTTTTTTAGCCATAAAAATCATGTTAAAGGAAGTATCAGCATGTACTTTTGCCTTTTTCACACAACTTAGTCCTGGTTTTAGTCCCTTAACCTAGTCCTGGTTTAAATCTAGTCTCGTCCTGGTTTAGTCCTTCTTTAGATCTGGTTTAGTCCTGGTTCAGACCTGGTTTAGACCTAGTTTAGTCCTGGTTTAGACCTGGTTTAATCCTAGTTGTTTAGACCTGGTTTAGTCCTGCTTTAGTCCTGCTTTAGTCCTGCTTTAGTCCTGCTTTAGTCCTGCTTTAGTCCTGGTTCAGACCTGGTTTAGTCCTGGTTTAGTCCTGGTTTAGTCCTGGTTTAATCCTGGTTGTTTAGACCTGGTTTAGTCCTGGTTTAGGTCCTGGTTTTGGTCCTGGTTCAGTCCTGGTTCAGTCCTGGTTCAGTCCTGGTTCAGTCCTGGTTCAGACCTGGTTTAGTCCTGGTTCAGACCTGGTTCAGACCTGGTTTAGACCTGGTTTAGACCTGGTTCAGACCTGGTTCAGACCTGGTTCAGACCTGGTTTAGACCTGGTTTAGTCCTGGTTTTGGTCCTGGTTTAGTCCTGGTTCAGACCTGGTTTAGTCCTGGTTTAATCCTGGTTGTTTAGACCTGGTTTAGTCCTGGTTTAGGTCCTGGTTTTGGTCCTGGTTCAGTCCTGGTTCAGTCCTGGTTCAGTCCTGGTTCAGTCCTGGTTCAGACCTGGTTTAGACCTGGGTTTTTAGTCCTGGTTTGGTCCTGGTTTAGTCCTGTTTAGACCTGGTTTAATCCTGGTTTAATCCTGGTTGTTTAGACCTGGTTTAGTCCTGGGTTTAGGTCCTGGTTTTGGTCCTGGTTCAGTCCTGGTTCAGTCCTGGTTCAGTCCTGGTTCAGTCCTGGTTCAGTCCTGGTTCAGACCTGGTTCAGACCTGGTTCAGACCTGGTTCAGTCCTGGTTCAGTCCTGGTTCAGACCTGGTTCAGACCTGGTTCAGACCTGGTTTAGACCTGGTTTAGTCCTGGTTTTGGTCCTGGTTTAGTCCTGGTTCAGACCTGGTTTAGTCCTGGTTTAGACCTGGTTTAGTCCTGGTTTTGGTCCTGGTTTAGTCCTGTTTTTTTTTTTTAGCCATAAAAATCATGTTAAAGGAAGAATCAGCCTGTACATTTGCCTTTTTCCACACAACTTCCTCTATTTTACACCTCTGTCCTTTCTTATTTTTCTTTTGAGGCATCAAATAACTGACCTGCGCTCTGATTGTTCATCTTTGAGGGCGACGTGAGCACATCACCATAATGACAGTAACATATCTAAAGAGCCTCATGCCTCTTCTTTGAGACGCACTTTGGATTTACATGAAGCACGATTGTTTGCAGAGTAATGGTCATGAAAAGTGTACCGTGAGTCAATTGGCGGCGATGGCATCCGACACTATAGAGTTAACAAAGCAATGCAAGTTTATTTGTACAGCACAATCTGTCCCCAAAGTGCTTTACAGAATAAGAAACACATTAAAATCAATGTTCTGGAAAAAAAAATACAATTCTAGATGAAGAGTAATCCATTTGCGAAGCCCGGGGACAAAAAATGAGCCAAAAAATTGTCAAAAGAACATATTTAAACAAAGGGTCAGTAATTAAATGAATAAGTTGTGTTGTTTAAATTGAGCTGCAGAACAGGTCAGAGTTCTTTGGTGCAATTTGCTGTTTAACTGTGAGTTTGCAGATGAGATTTTGAAATACAGAAAAAGGTTTATTCTTTGTTACAGCAGACGCAGACTGTACAGCAGAGGTCCCCTACTCCCCTAGTTCCCTGGTCTCTGTGTATTTATACCAGAATGACAATCTACAGACAGTTGAAAGCAGGGTGACTTTAGTTTTACACCCATAAGATAATGAACTTTTACACTTCGACAGGTAGAACAACATAGAGTTTCCTGTTGGATGAGACGGGGCGTCACACAGGGTCACGTCTGGTCTGACACTGGCACAGATCAAACTCTTTTAAAGACACAACATGAATATACTTCAATTTCCATCACATCACAATATAACGAAACAGAAATAAAAATATAATAAAACAAACAGTCTGCAGATTTGAATAATTTTACTAGAAATTTGAAAAAGTACATTTTAGATGATCAAACATGTCCAAACAAATGCAGCCAAACTCCAGGTGAATTGGCCCTTATTACGGTGCTGTACTTTGTTCTGCATGTTTTTGAAATCTATTTTGATAAAGTGAATATTTAGTGTGTCCTCTTAAAACTCAAAGCATGAATAAAAGTCTGGTGCGTCATTGTCACCTGTTATAAATGCAAATATTTGACTTATTCACCGTGTTGACTCACCCTTCACTGTGTTCTGCTTTCTGGCCCTTATTGAAAAAAGTTTGGACAGGTCTGGTCTAGTTGATTTGTTCTGTTCTGTTTCACTGTAGAACCTGCGCATAATGATCTTTTATATTGGTTTGGACTGTAGGAAACACTGTGCTTTGGACATGGGGACTTTTATAGTATTTTCCTGCTCATGTTGATGATGAACTGATAGTTTTATAATATAATTGTGATGAAATGTGTGTTTTAATGTGTGTTCACCTGCACATGGAGCAGCAGTAACTAAATCTGGAACAAATCACCTTTTCTTTTGTAAGATTAATTAATTTATACATGGTCCCTGACAAATAAAGAAATAAAGTGTAATAATTGTCAACGAAAACTAACAAACAAAAGCGTTGAGCGAACTTAGAACTAAACGTAACTCAAATAATCACTTTGGGCACAATGGGAATGTGGTTTACGCAGAAAAAAAAAACAACACAAATCAATGTCCATGTTCAGAGATGCATTTTTGTAGGTTTATTTTCACTTGTGTTAGGCAAACAAACACGTTTACATGTCCAGGACGACTTACTGCCTCTCCTAAAAACCACAGGCCCACCCAGGTGCATTCTGGTCCATGTGAACCCCCAGGTGCCCCACAGACTAAACCAGAAACGGTAAAGGTGCTGAGGTAAACGATGGTAAATTAGACTAAACTAATTATCAAAACATACGAAATATGAACAAAGCAAAAATATATGTATTAAATATGAAAATGAACCCAAAAAAGAAAGTGGCAAACTCATTTCCCAAGAACAAAAGTAATAAACTTATCTTAGAACAAACAAAAATAAACAAATAGCTCCTACAGTTGGGACGGGACAATAAAGAATAATATTGTTTATCCTGATTAAAAAGTATCGACAGTAATCGTTAGTGTTAATCGTGATAATCACCAACAAAGATCATTATATCATCAGAATGTGAAGAAGAAAAATAAATAAAACTTCTCTCTGATTTTTTTCTTGTTTAAATATGGATCCTGTTCATAATATTAATTAATTATTCATATTTATAACATGTTTTAACTGTCAGTAACTTAAGTATTATTGTGATTAATCGTTAGTAGACTGGTTTGGTCTTCTTTGCTACTACTGACAATGTTTTCAGCATAAAATCTAATGAATACACATGTCGACACATCTCCACAGCCAAATTACACCCACTGGAGGGCCGAGTTTGTCCTGGGGGCCTCACGTTGGACACCTCTTTGTCTCTGCTGATCTCCGTCAGTTTTCATGTTTAGTTTTACTGTGTTTCTCATAGACAAGCGGACGGTCGTAAGGTTCTCCGCTCCAGTATCAGAGAGTTCTTGTGCAGTGAGGCCATGTTCTTCCTGGGAGTGCCCACCACCAGAGCTGGGTCTGTGGTCACGTCTGACAGCAAGGTCCTGAGAGACATTTACTACAGCGGACGTCCTCGTCATGAGAGGTGCTCTGTCGTCCTGCGCATCGCTCCCACTTTTCTCAGGTGACTTCAGCAGCTATTTCCCTCATTACTATTCAGTCAAAGCCAAATTAATACCATTTTTCGACAGGTTTGGATCTTTTGAGATCTTTAAGCAGGCGGATGAGTTCACAGGGCGACAGGGGCCCAGCTACGGACGTGATGAGCTCCGAGGACAGATGATGGATTATGTCATTGAGATGTTTTATCCTGAAATACTGAAGAACTTCCCAGACCGTGTGGAGAGAAATGTGGCGTTCTTCAGAGAGGTTTGAGAACTTTATTAACTCATTATTGACTAAAGTTAAAGTCAGGTCAGGTCCTGGCCTGGTCTTTGAATCATTTTATCCAGTGTTGTAGATAAATCGTAGAAAATCTGTTCACTTTATGGCCACAGCTCACAGTATCAGCAGGTTTTACAGACCATAAAAGTCGGCCTCGTGTTGCCTCCTCAGGTCGTGCACCGCACCGCTCGACTCGTGGCCCAGTGGCAGTGTGTAGGATTCTGCCATGGAGTTTTAAACACAGACAACATGAGCATCCTGGGACTCACCCTGGACTATGGCCCGTACGGTTTCATGGACAGGTAAAATATGTCAATAAACAGTAAAACGGTGCTTTACATTTTTCAAGGAAGGAAAAAAAAACATTATCCACCATTTAATTTGAGTCATACATTGTGTTCAATGTGCTTCTAATGTATTTTTTAAGTTTTCTTGGGTATGATGGGTATTATGACAGTTATGAAACATTGCCACTGCTGTGTTAGTGGTTCATTTCTATGTATTCATGTGTTTTAAGATGTTTATGAAAAGAATTAAATGGCTGCTTTGTTTTGCTCAGGTTTGATCCGGATTTTATTTGTAACGCCTCAGACAACTCTGGCCGTTACTCGTACCAGGCCCAGCCGGCGATCTGCAGGTGGAACCTGGTGAAACTGGCAGAGGCTCTTGCTCCTGAGCTGCCTCCTGACAGAGCAGAGGGCGTCATTGATGAATACATGGATGTGTATAACCGCTTCTACCTGGAGAATATGAGAAGAAAGCTCGGTTTACTCAAGAAGGAGGAGCCAGAAGATGAGATGCTGATCACTGAGCTCCTACAGACTATGCATAACACGGGTAGTGATCAGCTCAAAATGTGTAAAAAAAAAAATGTAAAAAACACCTTGTTATGTGCAGTACTCACTGACAACTCTTACAGGTGCCGACTTTACCAACACATTTCGCAGTTTGAGCCAAATCTCCTGTCCCACTGAGGGTGAAAATGAGGCGGATGTTGTCCGACAGGCCACACAGCTTCTGCTTGAACAGTGTGCTTCTTTAGAGGAACTAAAGTCTGCCAATAAACCCAGTATGGACCCACGGTACGGCTCTGATCACAGGATCATGTCTGTACAGTGATAATCCTCTGCAGGTGTTTTTGTTTATGCTCTTACATCATTGTAACTAAGTTTATTATTGATCATACATGTATTTCCTTCACTCACTTCACTTTATGATATACTAAGAACCAGCCCCCAACAAATATTTAGACCTTGAACACAGAGAAATAATCTGAGACACAATCATGTTTTACCTTGTCTTTATCTTTATTGTCTTGTAATAAATGTATTAAGTCAGAGCAGAGGCCGTATCCATTAGCTTACCTCATATCCCCTGTCTGGATTTATCTCTTACATTGGAGGCTTTGTTTTTGTCTGCTCCTGACAGGGAGCTGGCGATGCTGCTGTCGCTGGCCCAGACCAATCCCGCGCTGTTCCAGATGATATCAGACAGAGCGACAATAGCCAGGCAGTTAGATAAGCTCAGCAAACTTAAAGACCTGATGGAGTCCAGCGAAGAAGAGCTCAAAGTGAAGCAGGCGGAGGACTGGACTGTGTGGATCACACGCTACAGGTGAGGGGTGCGGTCAAAAGAACAGCTTCAGTAGTGCAGAGGAGTGAGTGGGTGGGGCCTAACAGGATGGACAAAATGTGAAGCCAGGAAATGGGAGGTTGTTCCGTTCCTTGAACTGTGTGACGGAATGATGCATGTTATCACTGCTGCAGGAAGCGTCTGGGGAGAGAACTGGAAGGCCAGAGTGATACAGTGACAGCTGTCCAGGATGAGCGGGTGAAGGTGATGAATGGCACCAACCCACGTGTGGTTCTGAGGAACTATATCGCTCAAAATGCCATCGAGGCAGCAGAGAACGGAGATTTTTCTGAGGTAAAATACTGTTAATTATGTCGCTTTTTTCCGAAATATCTTAGATCAGGGCGACAGTGGCTCATTTGGTAGTTTGTCCACTGATCTGAAGCTGGCGGTTGGTTGGTTGGTGGTGCGATTTTAGCTCCAATAGATCAACACTGTCCTCGTGTCCATGGGCAAGACACTTAACCCACCTCAACCTCCGTGTATGACTGTGTTTGAATGTGAATGGGTGAGTGGTTCCTTGATGTAAAGAGCTTTGAGAGCCTTGAAAGTGGAAAAGCTCTGTATAAAAACATGACTATTTACCTTCTTTATGATTGTTAGTATGTTGTTTCATGTTTAAATTAACCAAATTTATCAATGAAAATTGTATTGATATGTTTGCATACTTGTTTTCTTTTATTTTAGTTTAATTTTATTTTAGTTTAATTTTATTTATTATGTATGTATTTATTAATTTTAATTTTTTATGTATGTATTTATCTATTTATTTAAATTTTGTTTTTTTTTTATTTTATGTATTTATTTTATTTAGTTATTTATGTATTTATCTATTTATCTATTAATTTTAATTTTGTTTTATTTTAATGTATTTATTTATTTATGAATGTATTTATCTATTTTAATTTTATTTTGGTTTTATTTTAATTTTAATTTATGCATTTATTTTATTTATTTATGTATGTATTTATCTATTTAATATTTTTTTTACCCCGTACCACTAAAATAATCCATGATCATTTACCGTCTTTATAATTGCTAAATTTTTTTTGTCCCAATGTTGTGTCTTATTTTATTTAATCAAAGTCATCACTAAAAATTTTATTAATAATCGTAAATATTACTGTCTCTTGAAGAAGGTCGGGTTTTTGTTTTTTCAGTCCAAGGAAACACGATCATGAGCCTGTAACTAGTTCAGACAAATGGAGCAGGCGTCTCAAAAAAACTAGACGCTACAAGGAAAAATATGGACGATTTTAGTGTTTCCCCTGACGTTCTTTCTCTCCCGCAGGTCCAGAGAGTTCTTAAGGTTCTGGAAAAGCCCTTCACTGCTCAACCGGGCCTAGAACTTCCAACATGGGTCGGCAAACCTGAAACCACCGAGGAGGGAGAGAGGGAGGAAGCTGAAGAAGAGCCGACGGCGTCAACATCCACGTCCGACAGAAACGCTTTGCCCTACGACAGCAAACCCCCGGCATGGGCCCAGCAAATCTGTGTCACATGATCTTCGTAATGACGTTCTGGACGGTCAGCTGACCTGCCAAAAGGGACGACATTTATGTGTCTCTGGCAGCTGGCCTCAAGAACGTCATTTTGACCCAGAACAGCCCGAACAAAGGCTGATACAAAGCAGACGAGGAATAGAGCCAAAATGAAACGGCATTATTTACACTTCGAGACAAAAGTTTGGACACGCCCCTCACTCACAGTTTTTTATTTTAATTTTTTAATTTTTACTTTATTTTTATGGAATTATGTAGCAAAAAAAAAAAAAAAAAGGTAAATAACTTTTTTTTTTTTTTTTTTTTTTTTTTTTTTTTTGCTTAGTTATTTAACATTTTTTCTTTATTACATAATTCCGTTTATCTGGCTTAATATATCTGCTGTCTTCTATGTGTTTATAAATGTAGAAAGTCGTACAAATAAAAAAACATTGAATAGATGGGTGTGTCCAGACTTTTGGCTGATGTTTAAACATTTCCTAAAGGTCAAAAGTCTGGACACACCCTCATTCACAGGGTTCTTCTTTAGTTTTTCTACATTTTATACAAACGTGGTAAAAGAAAAGAAAGAAAAGCTCTGAGGAAGTGAAGAAGCGGCTCGGATGAGCAGCGAAACTTTTTTACGTGACTTTTTGTCCAGTTACAGAATTTTTCTTTTACTGTGGATCAAACCTGGACGACTGAGGGACAACAGACAGACACGAAGACATTAAATATATGGAAGAATAAATATATTTAATTCTTTTTTGACAAAGCGAAAAGCGGCTACTTTGAGGATATGAAAAAACTATATTTTTTTAAAATTTTGTAGCATTAATTCACATTTTTTCTTCGCTACATAATTCTGTATGTCTTTCTTCATATATTTGACGTCTCCTGTGTGTTTTATAAATGTATAAAGTTGTAAAAATGAAGAGAACCCTGAACGAGAGGGCGTGTCCAGACTTTTGACTGGTTTTGTGCAGGTATGTGAGGAATGTGTTCTACTCCACTAATCCATGTCTGTTTGGTATTGACCAGCTGTAAATGATGAGTCAGGCACAAAGTCTGAAGTGAACCGGTCTGATTCTGAAGGTTTGAGCTGTTTGTGTCACAGTTTCTCAGAGAAAGCGTCAGGTTAAGTCTGAACGGTAGAATAAAAGCTTTCTGTACAAACAAACGCACAATATAATGTCCTCCACTTTAAACATTTGTCTTTACCACTTAAATGTGTTTTCTCCGTAGCAGATTTCACCAAATATGATTGTGTTTTACTCAGTTTTTAGTTTTTCCATTGCACTGAAGTTTATGTATAAATCTATAATAGAATAAACAAAGCAGCTGCCAAACTGAACAGCCTCATTTCTCCTGCCAGCTGCTGTTTTAGCTGCATATCTTTGTGTCTTTATTCTCCTGAAGCCTGCAGCTGAGTCATGTCTCCACAAGTTCAAGTATTTTTGTAATGAGCCAAGAAGAGGAGCAGCCAGAGGAGCAGAGTCCCTCCTGAGCTCAGTCTGATGGAAACTGAGCGCTGTTTTTTGTGAAATAGGTTCAATATTATCTCTGTTCGTGTCTTTTATTGCGCTTCCACCTTGTGTGTCACGTTCATTCTAAGCATCAGACTCGGGAGTGGCTTTTGGTAACCTCTGGGTGCGCCCCGAGCGGCCACAGAGGCGCACAGAGCCACAGAGAGCTGCGCAGAGCCTGGACTCAAAGGATCCGGGACACACAGAGGCACAGGAGCCAAACAGAGGCGCTCAGAGCCGCGCAGGAGCCTGGGTGAACTCAGAGCATCCGGGACAATGGCTGTGTAACAACAGGAGCGACAAAGACAACACAGAATCGTCTCTCTTCTCCTGTACTTTGTGGAGGAGGATGTCTAAGCGCGTCAGACCTGGATACTGTCGTCAGGACGTAAACAAAACCACCTGGGACGTCCCGGACCGGTACCGGGAGCTGAGGCAGGTGGGGACCGGCGCGTACGGGACAGTGTGGTGAGTCCTTCTGTCTGTTTTAGTCTGTAAATCCACTTTCAGTCTGCGTGGAGCAGCGTAACAAAGAGAAACGTGACATAATGCCACAGTGACACCGGACACGCGCTTTGTGCCAGACAAAAGAGCCGCGCGTCACGAGCAGAAACGCGCTGCTTTTTACTTCCTGATGTGACACATTATTCTCACTCTGTACCGGAGCTTCACGAGGCACATGGACCTGACTCTCAAACCACAGACGGGAATAAGCTGCGTTCAGTCCAGAGTGTCCCTGACCCGCTCCCCCCGGGGCCCGGGCACAGGCAGCACACTCATGTTTATGTGGCCTTCGCTTTAATGTTGACAGATCTATGACCTTAAAAGGCCTGATATTGGAATAGTACAGTGATGTTTACAAAGCAAACAGCCCCAATCTCTCCTGTCAGACCTGTGCGTCCTGATCCGGACCCCCCGTGCGCCCTGATCCTGTGCGTCCTGGTCCTCTGCGGCTTTGGGCTTTATTAGACCTACACAGGACTTTTTAAAACATCATCTACTCGGGGAAACACAATTAACACATGTGTCTGTGTGAGAGCAAGTGCCTAACTCCACCTCAGTGACTGGTGATTTGACATTGAAGTATCTAAAGCAGTGAAATCTGAAGGAGCCAGTGCACCGTGAGCCAAAAGAGCCAGTGCACCATGAGCCAAAAGAGCCAGTGCACCATGAGCTGACTTTCACTGGACACAGCAGAATCACTTTCCTGGTTGTGTCACTGTGTAATAGGTTTATGTTTCATTTAACCAGGGCCGGTTCAGTCTTTAATCAGACTGAGCAGCTGCTTAGGGCCCCGAGGCCACCAGGGGGCCCCCAAGAGCACATACATTTATATTGAAAATAATATAATACATCACGTTTTATTGTGCACAGGGTTGGTGCGTTTGTAGCAGCCTAAATATCCCCCAAAAACAATCACATTTGTTTTATATCTACAGCAGCTCTGTGCAAAAACCCTTTATAATGTTAATTTAAGCTCACTGTCGCCAACTGGACACATTAAAATCCACCAAGAAAAAATGTCTAGAATGTTAAAACTCTTGAGCCCTCCTTTATATGTCTGTGTTCTGATCTTGTGACTGTGGTAGTTGTGACATTCTGGATTTTTTCAGTCTCATGTTGGTCAGATAAACACAAAAACAACTGGTCAAAGTGATGAGAGCAGAGGAGGGACAAATTCAGAGACAAATTCAGCCTAGGGCCCCCTGAAAGCTAGAACCGGCCCTGCATTTAACCCTGTGATGCTTGTGTTTCCAGCTCGGCGGTGGACTCCAGAACAGGAGTTAAAGTGGCCATAAAGAAGCTGTACAGGCCTTTCCAGTCAGAACTCTTTGCCAAACGTGCCTACAGAGAGCTCCGGCTTCTCAAACACATGAAACACGAAAACGTAGGTCCTCAGGTCCCACCGTCTCTCACGTCAGAGCTGTTTGTAAGTGTTTCTGTCTCGTAGGTGATCGGGCTCCTCGATGTCTTCACCGCAGACTTGTCTCTGGACAGATTCACTGATTTGTAAGTCTGGGTCGTTGTAGTTTTCTCAAATGTCCATGATCCAAACTCACAGTGTGGACGTGTTGTGCTGCAGTTACCTGGTGATGCCGTTCATGGGCACAGACCTGGGGAAAGTGATGAAGTTACAGAGACTTTCTGAAGAGAAGATCCAGTATTTAGTTTATCAGATGCTCAAAGGGCTGAAGGTGGGTGCATTTACAGTATGATTATGTAATAATTACTCGCTCTCTGATAGGTCTGCTGATATATCGCTGTAAATATAGACTGTAGAGGCCGAGTGACGCTGTGTCGAAAAGGTTTAAAAAGGTTATAAATGTTTTTGGTGGTGTTTCAGATTTCAAAAAACGAGCTCAATACTCAAAAAGATGCTCTTCAAATGCCCTTTATTTCCATGCATTTCCTCAACACGGTCAAAAGACTGTTCCTCCTCACATATGCCTCACCTGCTGCACTAACAACCTCCCCTTTAATCGGCCCAGGTGAGGCCCAGGTGTGTAAGAACATGTAACCAGTGCCACCTAGAGGCTGGAGGTACATTTTGGCTGCTACATAGACGATAAACGATAATACTGAAGCTCATTTTTGCCACTGACGCAACAATCCAACAGCAGATTAAACCACAAAAACTATTCTAAAACCAGAATATTGTTAAAAATCATCAGCTGCAGTAAATAAACAGCAGAATGAGACACTTTAGTCATTATTTTGCATCTGTAATGAGCCATAGAAGTGAATTTTACAAACTTACACAGCTTGAAACTTATTATACAGCTAAAAAAATAACCAAAATTTCCTGATAAGTTGATATATAATCATATTTTTTGGTCTGTTTGTGTTTTAGTATATCCATTCTGCAGGGATAATACACAGAGTAAGTCCAAATGTCATGCACATCATTTAATTCCAATTTCATGTATCTGTTATAAATATATTTCAAATTTTTTAGGATCTTAAACCAGGAAATCTCGCCATTAACCAAGACTGTGAACTCAAGGTAGACACTTTGAAATCTGTTCAAATGAAAGTAAAAGTTTCATTACAATATTTCCTAAAAAACCTGATGTTTTCTGAGCTGGTTTTCACATTTCTGCTGTCAGATCATAGACTTCGGGTTGGCGCGGCAGGCGGACAGTGAGATGACCGGGTACGTGGTCACCCGCTGGTACAGAGCCCCAGAGGTCATCCTCAACTGGATGCACTACACGCAGACGGGTGAGTAGATCCGACATGAACCAGACCTTAGACGAGATCGACTCCTGATATCACAAAAGTAAAACTGGACTCAAAGGCAACGCGAAGAGTCTGAGTAAATCCACCAGAGAGTCGCTTCAAACAGACAAATCAGGCGACGAACAACTGATTTATATCAACTGAAATCTCTTCTACTTTGGGGATCAAAATGGGAAACATGCTGAGAAAATAAACTCAGAAACAGGTCCGTCAGACAGGGATTAAAGCAGATTCAGAACGGCACAAATGCAAACGACAGAAGTGTCTCTCTCGACTGATCAATCGAGCGAGGACTGACTGAACAGAGGGAGGATATGTAAGTTTATACACTGCCTGGCACCTGGATTTAACTAAGAAAATAGGTCCAAGTCTATAGATACGAGCAACAAGAATTAGGTCTATGGAATCAGTGGATTCCCTGACATTGACGATGCAGGATTCATGAGGCTCAAATAGTGACAGAGGTTCAGGAGAATCATTTTCACACATGGAGCCTCCACAGAGTCCAGACCTTCACCTTGTGCCACTGCAGAAGCGAAATCGAAACAACGCCACAGCGAATGAGCCGTAATCAAAGCTAAAGGCGGAACAACCAAATACAGCGTGGCCCAAAAGTCACTGACAGATGAAAAAAACTCATAACTCTTTTGTTTCTAAATATTTTTCTTTTATTTTCTCAGAGCATTTAGAACGACTGTTCCCACATTAATCTGAGCAAATCCAGCACCGAGGAACGAACCCTCATTGTACAGTGGTACTTTGAGTCACATGGGTCAAATTCACAAACCCAGTGGTGTTACCGTCGGCATTTTAATACCAGAGATGCCCCAAGAGTAAATGCCATTAAAGGAATAATAAGTGTTTTTCACAGACAGGGGGCAGTATGTGATCTCCACAGACCTGACTAGTCCTGATTTCTTCCTGTGGGTCTATCTTAAAGAAAAGGTGTTTGTGAATAAACCTCAGACAATAAACCACTTCAAACGTGACATCGAGGATCAAATAAGAGCCAAATTAGGTCATTTTTACTTCCTCTAGTTTAAGTCGTGATAAGTTCAAGTGTGAGTGAACAATTATAACCGTTTATATTGCCAAAAATCTGTGAAGGTTCAGTTTATCTACTGCTAAAATTTGGTGAGTTTAACTAAAGAATTACAGGAGCTACTGAAGATTTAAAAGTGTCAGTGACTTTTGGGCCGCCCTGTATCGAGTGTATGACCCTTTTTTTTTTTGGCCAGGCTGTGTAAATACACTTCCCTGATTAGGAAATGAACGGCAGCTGCAGGAAAAACAGGGATGGAGCAAAAGAAGGAGCAGAACAGGCTGGAAATGGAGCTGAGGATAAACACGAAAACAGACAGAACTGTGACAACAAACTGTGTGAAACTTACAGAAATAGTTTGTTCAGTTCATCTCTGAGGCTGATGAAGCTGCTGTTTTTAATCCGGTTTAACTCGTCTCTCGTGTGTTTGTTGTTACACAAATACAAAAAATGAAGCAGATCAGATGAATGGCTAGTTTAAAGAATCTAAAACACTTGTGTCGCTCTTTTCAATGACGCTCAAAGACGCTGGGCATGTTTCAAGATAAAAAAGACAAATGAAAAAAGAGATAAAAAGTAAATAAATACATAGAGTTATTTGAAGGTGAGTTTTCAGGGTTTTTTGAAGATTAGGAGAGTGAAGGAGGCTCTGATGTGTTTGGGCAGATTGTTTTAGTGGTGAGGGGTAAAAGAAAAAAATAAAAAATAAATAAAAGTTGAAAAATAAATGAATAAATACATAATTAGATAAATAAATAAATACAATTCAATACAATAATAAAGTAACGTAAAGGAAAAAAGTAAAATAAAATAAATACAATAGAATACAATAATAAAGTAAAGTAAAAAAAGTAAAATAAAATAAATACAATACAATAATAAAGTAATGTAAAGTAAAATAAAATAAATACAATACAATACAATAATAAAGTAAAATAAAGTTTAAAAAAAAGTAAAATAAAAAAGTAAAATAAAAAATAAATAAAATAAAAACAAAACAAAATAAAATAAAAACAAAATAAAATAAAATAAAAACTAAATAAAACGAGCATGCAGACACACTGAGAACATGCAAACTCCACGCACAAAGCCCCCAGTCTCATCTTAACTCATTTATCAGTTTGTTTTCTGCAAAAGCTAACTGAAAAAAAATGAAAAACTAAACTTTATTACAGTGTTATTCTTCTACATGACCTCTAGATGGAGCTGTGTTTCCATGTGAGCTGAAGAGCTCCTTCACTTCTGTCTCACACTTGATCTTCTGCTGCTCTTTACTCTTCTGTTTAAACTCCATCTCGTTTTCCTGTAGTGGACATTTGGTCTGTGGGCTGCATCATGGCCGAGATGCTCCAGGGAAAACCGCTTTTTAAAGGCAGCGACCGTATCCTTCTGCTCCCCTCGTTTCACTAAAGATTCACGTGTTGTTTTGCCTTGAACCTTAACTCGTGTCTTCAGACCTGGACCAGCTGACGGAGATCATGAAGGTCATCGGGACGCCGTCTCAGGAGTTTGTGTCCAAACTTGAATCTGAAGATGTGAGTTCAGCAGCTGCAGCATGTTCCTTCAAATAATCCATGTAACGTGATTCCTGTTTGTTTTTAAGGCCCAAACGTACATCCGAGGTCTCGATAAAATAGAGAAGAAAGAGCTAAGTAAAGTGTTTCCAGACTGTGATCAACAAGGTGAGAAAACCCAGGACAACCACATGTTTCTGGAGTTTGTGAGAGTTTCAGACGTTGAGCAGTGATGGGACTTTTGGCTCTTTTGTGTGATCCGATTCTTTTGGTTCTTCTCAAAGAGCCGTTCAAAAAACAAACTCTTTTAGTATTTATTTATAAGACAGAAGCCAAACTAATCACAGAGAGAAACGACCGAGGCTCAGATGTGTTTAAACTGTCTCAGAGTGAGAGTCAGAGTGTGTTTACCCATCGAAATGACGCATCATTTAAACATAACGTTTCACTGCCATAATAATCATTTAAACCCAGCTCTTATTAAGTTTCTAGATATGTATTTTTGTGTAGAAAGCTCTCTCCCTCTCACCTGCTCCGCTTCTGTGCTGAATCTTGTGTTGCTTCAGTCTAAAAATGCAAAACGAACTGGAAAAAAAAGAATCTTGAAGCTCACGTCACTGCTCTATAAACTCTACGATCAATCCACTGTGTTTCAACTTATATTATGTCATATTTCTCCAGGATTAAGTCCGAAACTTCACATTTTAATCTTGTGGCTAAATGTATTTTCAACTGACCATCATCACGTGAATGTAACTGAAAAATGCTCCATGTTTAATTTTAATCATTTCACTTTAGTTCATCTGTGTTAAGAAGATTTTGAACTTTCTACATCCAGTTTTTTTATGTATTACCATAAAATAGAACAAAATGGCTGCATTAGTAAAGTTAGATACTCAGCAAAATCTACAGAGCTCACGTCCAACTCAAAGTTCAACAGAGGTGAAGTAAAAGTAGTAAAGTACTGCACTTAAGTATACATACAGCGTGGCCCAAAAGTCACTGACAGATGAAAAAAACTCATAACTCTTTTGTTTTTAAATATTTGTCTTTTATTTTTCCAGAGCATTTAGAACAACTCTTCCCACATTAATCTGAACAAATCCAGCACCGAGGATCGAACCCTCATTGTACAGTGGGACTTTGAGTCACATGGGTCAAATTCACAAACCCAGCGGTGTTACTGTTGACATTTTAATACCAGAGATGCCCCAAGAGTAAATGCCATTAAAGGAATAATAAGTGTTTTTCACAGACAGGGGGCAGTATGTGATCTCCACAGACCTGACTAGTCCTGATTTCTTCCTGTGGGTCTATCTTAAAGAAAAGGTGTTTGTGAATAAACCTCAGACAATAAACCACTTCAAACGTAATATCAGGATCAAATAAGAGACATAAGGTCATTTTTACTTCCTCTAGTTTAAGTAGTGATAAGTTCAAGTGTAAGTGAACAATTATAACCGTATATATTGCCAAAAATCTGGGAAGGTTCAGTTTATCTACTGCTAAAATTTGGTGAGTGTAACTTAAGAATTAAAGGAGCTACTGAAGATTTAAAAGTGTCAGTGACTTTTGGGCCATGCTGTATTCGGTATCTGTGCTTTACTTAATTACATTTTACAGTGGATACTTTTTACTTCTACTTGAGTACATTTGAGAGCAGTATCTGTACTTTCTACTCCACTACATTTCTGAACAAGTCTGAAAAGTCAAAGTATTTTTATTATAGTCTGAGAGCTGCTGAAAAGTCTGAGGTTTTAATTTTAAGACACTCTACGATTGATTCAGCTCAAATCTTTATGAAAATCACCACATTTGAAGCTTTATACAACTCAAACTCTGTGAAATCCAACAGGTACTTAAACACTTTTACTTGAGTAGATTTTTTCATGTGATACTTCTACTTGTACTCGAGTATTTCTTCCCCGGTGTCACTGATTGGGCGTCTCGTCCCTGCAGCCGTGTGCGTGCTCGAGTGCATGTTACTGTTCGACCCTGAGAACAGAGTGACGGCGGCGGAGGCCCTGTCGCTGCCGTATTTCTCCGTTTTTCGAGACCCAGACGAGGAAACCGAGGCCCTGCCGTACGACCACTCGCTGGACAACGCCGAGCTCACCGTCGAGCAGTGGAAACGTGAGAAATATCACGATAAACCATAAAATTTGAACTGTTTTATGACATTTTCAGAAGCCTGTGATCAGTATAAACGTCTATGCTCCTGTTTAGGTGTTTGATTTTCAGCAAATTTGTGTCACGATGGCACATTTTGATGTTTGATAAGTAAAAATAGACGATAAACGATAATATTGAAACTCATTTAAGCACCAAGAGCAGATTTAAACCACAAAAACTGTTCTAAATCTACAATATCGTTAAAAAATCATGAGCTGCAATAAATAACCAGCAGAAGAAACACTTTAGTCGTCAGTTTGTGTCTGTAATGAGTCATAAAAGTTATTAATTCAACCTTTTATGGCTTAAATCTGATCATAAAGCCAAAAAATAACCCAACTTTTCCCAGTAGTGCAAAGAAAATGAGCACGTGATGAATATGAACCCCAAAAATGTACAGTTCCAGCTTCTTAAACTGAACAAAGTCGATTATCGTGACAGGCCAAGTTTGAAATGACTTAAAACTGAAATACTTCTGTGTTTTCAGGTCACACTTTTACAGAGATCTTGACGTTCAAACCTGTCGCGGTGGAATCGAAAGAAACTTCGCTGTGAAAAATGAGAAAATGACCATGGATCCACTGTGGTACTATGTAAAAAACACAAAAAGGAGTTTAAATCCAAGTCGTTACCAAAAGAAACATACGAAAGTGGCGGGAGGTACAGAATCTTTGAGAATATTCGAGATTTGGGAACTGATCAAACAAAAAATCAGAAGGAAAGTCGTTCATTTATGTTAGAGGGGCCGATATGACGGTTCTTGCCCCGGGACCCCAGACTCCTGTCGACAAACACTAAAGGGGCATTAGCGTGACTATTTTTGTACTTTTTGGGGTCTCCGTGTGTCTTTCCTGTATTTGTGTTTCGTGTGTGATAGAAACTTTACTCTTCTCCTATGGCCTTATTAATAATAATGTTTTTCTGCAAAGGCAGTTTTGAATGTCGACAAACACTCAGGTTTTTTCTATGTTTATATTTCCACGTCCTTTATACATTTTCGGTAACTGTCCAGTGAATAAAACTTGACTCGTTTGGACGTCTTTTGCCTGTTGGATGTTGTTTACTCTCCTAAACACCAGGGGGCAGCACAGATTCAGCTCGGTCTGTGCCGCTGTCCTGGTCAGACACTTCACACAAAAATGCACAGAGGAAAAATAGATGGACTTCTATGAATTCCTGTGTTATTATTTCACAATTTGTTATTCTTAGTCTGGGGGAGTAACGTTAAAGACGTGTGGAATTTCCTGATTCGACCACATAAAACCTGCTCTTACATAATGTTTGTTCTGTAGCTCCACACTGGGCACAGCGGATTTACTGTTCTAATATTAACCACATATTTTCACTCTGATTCACACAAGATTATTTTTATGTCATTGGGCCCCTGCTGAGGTTCTCTTTAGCAAGACACTTTCCAAACCGTCTAATCCCACAAGAATCTAATGATCCTCCAAACTTCTGTAGAGTGAACGTTCCACTGAGTTATGGTCACGATCTGATCCAATCGAACCTAAAATAGCAGTGATAAATTGTGTTGTTTTGACCTAACATGTCACTCAGACGACGTAACAGTAAAAGAAACAAAGTTAACTCAAGTAAAAGTAAAGTTACTTCATAATAATAAGTACAAAGTAGGTCTAGTGGTCCAGAAAGTTACTTAAGTAAGAGTAAAAAGTCCATCCATCTATCTTCTTTCTCTTATCTGGGGCAGAGTCGCGGGGGCATCAGTCTAATCAGGGACTCCCAACTCCCCTCACCCCAGACACTTCCTCCAGCTCCTCCGGTGGGACCCCAAGGTGTCCCCAGACCAGCTGAGAGACACAGTCCCTCCAGCGTGTCCTGGGTCTCTCCTCCCGGTGGGACATGCCCGAAACACCTCCACAGGGAGGCGTCCTGGAGACATTCGAGCCACCTCAGCTGCTCCTCTCGACGTGAAGGAGCAGCGGCTCTACTCCGAGCTCCTCCCGTGTGACCGAGCTCCTCACTCTGTCTCTCAGGGAGCGCCCAGCCACCCTGAGGAGGAAACTCACCTCGGGCCGCTTGTATCTGTGATCTTGTCCTTTTGGTCGTTACCCAAGAGTTAACGCGCGAACTTACTATAATAAGCGTTAACAGTACTTCATAATATTTACTCAAGTATCTAAGGCAAGACAAGTTTATTTGTAAAGCTGCACAACTGGTCCACAAAGTAACTCAAAGAGCTTTACCTTAAAATCACAAGATGAGAAATCAAAACATATATAATAGGTAAGTAGAAAGTAAAATACAAATGTGGTCCAGGAAATAACTCAAGTCAGAGTAAAAAGTATTTGGGGAAACTACTACTACTGAAATAAGAGTAACTGTGTGAATGTAACACCTGGTAACACCAAAAATAAAACAGGTTTTCTGGTTTTCAAAGGTCAAACCACAAAAACGAGCTAAAAAGTGAATCTTATCTGAAGGATCGGTGCAAGAAATAGTTTATTTTGTCAAGTTTTTCTTACTTCACTTGAACTCTGCCGTCCGTCTGCGTCTTCAGTGCCTCTCGGATTTTTCACACCAAATACCACCTGTGTTTTTTCTGAGAAACACTCGATTGAAACCAGCGGTACAACGATTCCAGGGCTTCCCAAGAACTCGCCCAACAGAACTCGCCCAACAGAACTCACCCAACAGAACTCGCCCAACAGAACTCGCCCAACAGAACTCGCCCAACAGAGCTCGCCCAACAGAACTCGCCCAACAGAACTCGCCCAACAGAACTCGCCCAACAGAGCTCGCCCAACAGAACTCACCCAACAGAACTCGCCCAACAGAGCTCCAAAACGTGGAAACAAGAGCCTGGTTGGTCGTCTATAAATAATTTTGCATCAGTGATATTTTTAAAGCTGCACTGCGCAACTTTTCTGGTGGAGCATCCTCTATCTGCTTCTCCATGGAGATGTTACTGCTTTTCCTTGAATGTTCCATAGTGTGACATTAAACATCCATCTAGCATTTAGTCATTACAGCAGCACGTGCAGCAGCGACGTGCGTCAGGTGAGGCAGGTGAGGCAGGGCCTCATCACAGAGAAAAATAAATGAAATAGTTATATTTATCCAATAATTTGTACTATACCGTTGAAATCCTGAGAAGAGACACGTGGTGAGGCACAGGCCGGTGGTGCCTCACATGTTCTGACTGAGCTGTAGCAGTGACGCTGCTGCTTTAAGGCTGTGAAAAGTCGCCGGGTGAGAGACGCAGTTACCCTGCCTCATGTTAGGGGGCGCTCGTGAGCCCAGGAATTCTTGTAACTCCCGCATAATAGTGACAGCAAACTACAATTTAGAGTTAGCAAGTCAACTTTAGCAATTCACTTTTTTCTTCTTGTCTGTTCTACTTTTTAAATGGAGGAAGATACATATTAAAGCTCAGTTTTCTAAACTGGACTTTGGGTCGAAGCAGGAGGTTAGAATTAAAGGACCAACGCTAAAGGAGCTAAAGGAGCTAAAGGAGCTAAAGGAGCTAAAGGAGCTAAAGGAGCTAAAGGAGCTAAAGGAGCTAAAGGGTTTGGTCCAGACGACGGGACCAAAGACTCGCTCTTTTCAAATAGAGACGTACAAAATGGTAAGTAATGGTAAATTTAATAACTTCAATCCACTGAAAATTGAGGAACCAGAAAAAGGATAAAAAAACAATACAAAACCAGCTTTTTATTTCATAAAAAAATATGTCAAAATGTGTTGGTAATGATGCCCCCTCTGTCCAAATGTGGAAGAATTGAATATCTGAGATGGTGACTTTGGAGCGGTTGAGATACTTCCTCAGTGGTAAATCCAATCTTTATAAAAAATGGGAAAATGTTCTGGACTGTCTGAAAATTTAAAGGGTAGTGGTGTAATACTGACAGTAACTGGTGAATGTTGTGTCCATCTTGTCATAAATGCTGCATCTGATGTGACTCATATAATTATTGTCTCTTTACTGAAGTGCTACACCGTGCTGCTGATCTTTGTGTGTTTTTGGTTTTGTCTGTATAAAGCAAAAAATCAATTAAAAAAAAAGTGACATTTTTAATCAATACCATTTGGACGATGTTTCTCAGTCGCCTTAAGGGTCCCATCGGTGGAGCTGGAGGACATGTCTGGGGTGAGGGAAGTCTGGGAGTCCCTGCTTGGACTGCACGCCCGTGAGTTATGTAACAGTAGTTCTCTGAAACATCACTGAAACACCAGCTGTTTATGTGATTTATCTTTTTATCTCTCCTCCTCTTCTCTCCTCTTCACATATTTGTACATTCTTCTTTAAATGCTCCTCGTTCCTTGACTTATTTGCGGGTGTTGAGTTTATCAGACTTGCTTTGACTGACCTCCAGTTCCTTGACTCCTCGCCGGTTACTCCCCAGTGGACCGTCCTCCTTCCCGGGTCAAACCGAGACGCTGGGGACGCAGGCGCTCGGACAGTTCACTCAGGAGTCACCGAGTTCTCTCCGCTGACAGGAAAACGAAGAGGAAAGCACATTTTACCCCCTCCTCATCACAACACGGCAGCACATGGACCGAGCGTCTCTCCTCCAACTTGTTTGTTGACCCTGCGGTTTATTTTCAGAGCGCCTTGGATTCAAACAACATTTTTCCCCAAGCGCACACTTACAGAAACCACGAATACACACACGCACACGCACTCAGCTGACACTAGAGGGAGTTTGGCTCCAAAACCACAATGCCCCAACTGTCATGGTGACCCGGGTCAACCATCGTGTAACCGGGGAGGTCCGTCTGTGAGGATCTCTGCAGGACACGGCTTCAAGTTCTGGAAAACTAATTTGATTTTTATTTTCATGTTGGGTCTTGGATATGGTTGGGTTAGAGTTGGGTTAGGGCTGGATTAGAGTTGGGTTAGGGTTGGGTTGGGTTTTGGTTGTGTTGTATTATTTTACGTTAGGGTCGGGTTGGGTTTGGGTTGGGTTCAGGTTGGGTTAGGGTTGGTTTGTGTTGGGTTAGAGTTGAGTTAGGGTTGGGTTGTGCTGCGTTTGGGTTTGGTTGTGTTGTATTATGTTGGGTTAGGGTCGGGTTGGGTTCGGGTTGGGTTAGAGTTGTGTTAGAGTTGTGTTGTGTTGTGTTGTGTTAGAGTTGTGTTAGAGTTGTGTCAGAGTTGTGTTAGAGTTGTGTTGTGTTGTGTTAGAGTTGTGTTAGAGTTGTGTCAGAGTTGTGTTAGAGTTGGGTTTAGAGTAGGGTGGGTTGGGTTGGGTTTGTGTGGGTTAGGTGGGTTAGGGTTGGGCTGGGTTGTGTTGGGTTTGGGTTGTGTTGTATTATGTTGGGTTAGGGTCGGGTTAGAGTTGGGTTTGAGTTAGAGTTGGGTTAGAGTTGGGTTCAGGTTGGGTTAGAGTTGTGTTAGAGTTGAGTTCGGGTTGGGTTAGGGCTGGGTTTGAGTTGGGTTTGAGTTAGAGTTGTGTTAGAGTTGTGTTAGAGTTGGGTTAGAGTAGTGTTACGGTTGGGTTAGAGTTGTGTTAGAGTTGTGTTAGAGTTGTGTTAGAGTTGTGTTAGAGTTGGGTTCGGGTTGTGTTAGAGTTGTGTTAGAGTTGGGTTTGAGTTGGGTTTGAGTTAGAGTTGTGTTAGAGTTGTGTTAGAGTTGTGTTAGAGTTGTATTAGATTTGTGTTAGAGTTGTGAGGATCTCCGCAGGACACGGCTTCATATTCTGGAAAACTAATTGTATTTTTTGAACTTTAGGCTCGGGGGTTTTTCACGTTGGGTCTAAATCGACTAATGACCAATCAGCCGACACTTCTCAACTAATGATAATGGTGTAGCGGCAATTACAAGACCTTTATTTCTCAGCAGTTTAACCGCGACCGACCGCAGTGTAATTAGCGTTTGTTTATCCCACACATATTTCAGCGTGTCATGTCCTCACTGAGATCAAATAAACAAACGCAAAGGCTCATGGGAGATAAAGTGATGGGAGATTTACCAAAAGAGAGAAAACTGTCCGTGTCTGTGTTTATTCACTGATTTATACAGTACGAAAGGGCCTGGATTACACAAAAGTGAGATTTAAGCCTCAAAAAACGACCTGGACGTTGTGTTTTGTTTCATTTATTATTAGTCTGTTACATCTCCACAGCTCAAAACGCTCTGTTCCACCTTGTGATGTCATCAAGTGGTAGTTTTCAGCCTTTTATCTTTTGTGGAAAGTAACGAAGTACAAGGAGTAAAGTGCTGTACTTAAGTAGAATTTTTTAGGTATCTGTACTTACAGTGTGTACATTTTACAGTGGGTACTTTTTACTTTTCCTTCAGTACATTTGGGAGCAGTATCTGTACTTTCTACTCTAGTAAAAGTATTTTTATCAAAGAGCTGCTGAAAAGGCTGAGGGTTTATTTTTAACACGTTCAGAATTTGAACAATACAAAAATATACAAATTACAAATTTGGCTAAAATCTTGATCAAAATCTGCACATTTGAAGATTTATGAGACTCAAAATACTTTTACTTTTTACTCTTTAAGTACATTTTTAAACAGGTATTTTAATACTTGTATTTAAGTATTTCTTTGCTCTGGTATCTGTACTTTTACTTGAGTAACAGACCTGAGTACTTCTTCCACCACTGACCACATCTGAGCAGTATCTGTACTTTACTTAAGTACATTTTACAGTGTGTATTTTTACTTTTACTTGAGTACATTTGAAAGTAGTATCTGTACTTTTTGGACAGGACTGAAAGTAAAAGTACTTTTCATATGTTTTGAGGAGTTATTTTTACGTTTGTGGAAACATTCTGACTGAAGTTCACGAGTTCGAGCTTCGACTTTGAGCAAAACACAAATAAAAACACGAAATTCATAAGAAAATTGTGATTGTGAAGGAGAAGATCAGAGCAGGGAGAGTTTTCAGGTGAAAGACGTGACACACAGCAGCACGGGTTTGTTTCAAGAACTTAAAGACCGAGAAATGTACCATCTACAGAAGCAGGTCCTATAAAAGTAAAGTAAAGTAAGTAAAGTCATAAAAGAAAAACTCAGACTTTCAAAATTGAAGAAAGTGATTCGTGTTGTTACTTTTGATCAAAATATGTGACATTTTTAATCGATATTTCTGCATTTAACACTTAAATGATTGTGTGAAATACTTTTACTTTTTACCGTAAAAGTACATTTTTAAATAGGTACTTAATTACTTTAAGTTTTGTTTTTTAGTTTTTTTTCTCTAGAGTTTCACTTTAGAGACATAAAAAGACACAAACATAAAAATCTGATCCAGTGATTGTTAAATATGTAAGATTCTAACTGATACTTTTACTTGAATACTTTTTACTTTTATTTAAGTAACAAAAACGAGTACTTCATCAATTCCAGGGCTGAACCAGGACTAAACGCCACGGCAATTCCAGGGCTGAAATTAACTGAATAATTCTAATGGTTTAAGTTTAAAAACACAGTGGAGCACTTCCTGTATCACCACACGATGACATCACAAGGTGGAACTGAGTGTTTTCAGTTTGAGAGAAGAACTCAGGCTAAATCTGCAGGTTTGTGAGTTAAACATGTGAATGAAACACAACTCCAGGTCTGTTTGTGATGAGGAAACGACATTATTTGAGATGTTTCTGCTCGTACCCGCACATCTTCTTCCTCTCCACGTGTCTGCGGCGCTCGTATCTCAAACCCGATCCGTGCAGTCGTGTCCTGGCTGCACGTGTCCGAGGGGAGGGATGCGGAGGGCAGAGGAAATTCCACTGGCTCATGTGGAACGCTGCCGGGATTCTCCACGCCTCCAAACTCCAGGGAGAGACGGGACTTGGGTGGTTCTGCAGAAGAAGAAGAAGAAGAAGAAGGAGTAATGATAAGGCAGAGAGGGCAGATCGCACACTGAGAGGTGAGGGTAATGAGGAGCACAGACACAGGCAGGGTGGATGAAAGAGCCTGGAGATGGTCTAACACGCTAAAAACACGCTACGGATAATGACAAAACTCAATATATCTGAAAAAAATGTTCAAAAAACCCATATTTTGCTGTTTTCTGATCTATTTTCTGATGTTTCCTCGTCACAAACAGACCTGGAGTTGTGTTTTGTTGTTTCATTCACACATTTAACACACAAACCCTGCAGATTTACACTTAGTTCTTCTCTCAAACTGGAAAAAAACACTCTGTTCCACCTTGTGATGTCACGTGGTGATACAGGAAGTGCTCCACTGTGTCTGTAAACTCCATTTAAACTCATTTGGATGATTTTCAGACCTGTTTTCAATGAGGTAGCAGCATTATAACATGACTTAAAGCTCACGAGAGTCCATTTAGTGTAATATTGGACCTTTAAAGACACGCTCTGGAACTTTTTCTGGCAGCTGTTGCTTTGCCTGGAACGTTCCACATAACTTTAAACCCACAGTATTGATCTTTTGTGTTTTTATTACGCAAAAATACCTTGAAACACAAACATTCTCACTGTTAGCGGAGTCGCATTTCCACAGACTTGACCTGTCACCTGTTCGTTTCCGTGGCAATCGATGAGTTAATGCCACACACAGGTACACACGCTAAGTAATAACATCTGCACGAATACAAGGAAGTGAAAAAACTCTGAAAAGTTACACAGTGAACCTTTAGCGAGGCGTCGTTTTTGTGCTAAATGACGCCTGGAAATGTCTCGGTTTAAGGTTCAAGTCTCACAGAAAAAGGACGAATTGTAAAATGAAACACAGCAGGACCGAAATATCACTTTATTCTATTTCCTTGTTTGAAAACGCAGCCGATTTGTATTCATCTTTAACTCTGTCTGGCTTTTTAAAGTAGATATTGCAGAAAATTGACTTCTAATTAGGCCTGGGCGCCACGGCAACAGAATAATCAATATTTTATCACATGGGACTCGTGTTCAATCATGATTTTTTAAGTTTTATTTCATTTCATCTTATTAAAAACCAAATAAAACTGTCTTTCATTATTCATTTCCCAAAGAAAAACAAGCAGAATTTGAATAATAACCAGAAACAGTCAAATTCCTGACAGAGGACTGGCTGTGAAGCTCTCGATTAGAAAGAGCCAAACTCGTCTTTGAAAATTAGCAACGACAGAATCTTGACGTTGATTAAAATGTTGTGAAAAAGCCGTCAGCTCCAAAAGAACAACTGTGTTACATTTCCTGTTCTCGGGCTGCACATGAGCTCATTCTTCAGGCCTCCACACTATGTTCTGAAGGTCCTCTGTGGAAAAGGCGATGTAAAGAGCTGCGTGCCTCGCTCTGTCTCTCGGGACGACTCTTCCAGGTCCATGTGTGATGTGTTGACTGGTTGAGTGTCTGGATTAAAGTCGAACTATAGACGACATAAGGAAAACAACATTCAAACTCCACTGACCCATCGTGAGATACGAGCAGAAGACAGCTGCAAGGAGCCTCTCGCTGAAACGCTTTAATCTCCGTCCATTTTCTTCTGTTTATTGGGGCAGCAGTCTAAGCAACGGCTCCCAGACTTCCCTCACCCCAGACACGTCCTCCAGCTCCTCTGGTAGTAGGACTTGTGTATAATATATAAATGTAAAACGTTCTGTTTTCTGTGCAGCAGTGGACATACATCACTCTACTCTGGGTTTTATAAACACTGATGCACTCACATTGTTCGATTGTGCTTTAAATTTCTTATCTATTGTCGTAATGAGTAGGTGAGAAGGACCAAAGGAGACAGACAGACAGTGACAAAACAAGCAAATGGTGGTAGAAAACACGAGGAGCTGGGTGCATGAGGGCAGGTCGGGGTCCAGAGCAGATACAGAAGTGCAGAGACATGGATCAATACCGGTACCGGGAAAAAGGGTCGGAGGCGGGAGTCCAGAACACGGTGCAGGGAGGCAGGGTCAGAGGCGAGGGGGCTGGGCAGGTTCCAGGAGCAGGCTCGGAGTCGGGAAACAGGGGCAAAGGCAGGAGTCCAGAACAGTACACGAGCAGGAACACGAGCAGGAAGACGAACAGGAACACGAGCAGGAACACGAACAAGAAGACAAACAGGACACAAGCACCTGACTGTATCACTGTAACCAACAATAAAGATCTACAGAACGATCCCTCTGCGCCTGTTCTTCATGCAACAGAACAGAAACCGACAGACCCCACGGCGTTCCCAGGCCAGCCGAGAGATATAGTCCCTCCATAGAGTCCGGGGTCTTCCCCAGTGGGACATGAACATCTCTCCAGGGAAGCATCTAAGAGTCAATTAGAACAGACGTCAGAGCCACCTCTGCTGCTCCTGTCCACGTGGAGGAGCAGCATCTCTACTCCGAGCTCGTCTCGTGTGACTGAGCTCCTGCCAGCCTGCGAAAAAAACTCATTTTGACCAGTTGTAATTGTGAAGGAAGAGATTGGAGAACAGGTAGAGAGTTGAAAGAAGTTACAGACAGCAGCACACACATTATATTTCAAGGGAGTTTTTCCAGAACTTATAGCCCAAGAAAGGTACTATCTATAGAAGATTGGTCTTATAAGAACTCATTTTACATACTGTCTGTACAAGCTCATAGATGGATATACTGTTAGCCGTTTACAGTAAGGTAGAATACGTCACTAAAAGATGCTCGGAGTCACTGAAAAGTTGCATTACACGGCCTCAGTTCAACCTGAAGATGAAGATCTGTGTCGTGTGACCGAAGCAGCAGGTTCCGGTGTAGACGTCTTGACCACTTGTATCTGCGATCTTGTTCTTCCGGTCATTGCCCAAAGACCGTAGATGAGAGCAGGAACATAAACTGACCTGTAAATCGAGAGCTTTGCCTTTGGACTCAGCTCCTTCTTCAGACGAGACAGCGACGGCCTCACTGCAGACGCTCATCCCGCTGCCTCACACTGAGCTTTACCCTGTGGAGCCTAAAGAAAAGTTTCGTTTCACACTGTTTCTTTTGAAATACACTGGAAAGTGGAGCTAAAAACTTTGATAGATGCTCTGAAATATTTCATAACAAGATAGAATTTTTCTGGCAGCTTTTGTGCAACTTTGTGGTTCCTAAAAAACCTAAAACTAAATGAGTTTATGACGTAAAAGTGGGTCGTGTGAATGTTGAGTAAATGCAGCAGAGGAAGGGGAAAGTTATGTAGAATTTGTGTGAAACATAAACCACTGTCTCTGCACAAAGTAACATGTTCAAATACTTTATTTTATTTTTATTTGTAGCAATAAAACAAAAAGTATTATTTGTGTTGCCAGTAATTGTGTCGTCCACTTAAAGCCGAGTGTAACAGACACAACAGTAACATGTGAGACTGGACTAAATGACTGTGGTCCAGGTTTAGTCCTGGTTTGGTCCTGGTTTAGTCCTGGACCAGGTCTAAACTAGGACTAGTTTATTCCTGGTTTAGACCTGGTTTAGTCCTGTTTTAGACCCAGTTCAGTCCCGGTTTAGTCCAGTTTTAGTCCTGGTTTAATCCTGGTTTAGTTCTGGTTTAGTCCTGGTTTAGTCCTGGTTTAGTCCTGGTTTAGTCCTGGTTCAGTCTTAGTTTAGTCCATGTTTAATCCTGCTGTAGTCCTGTTTTAGACCTGGTTTTGTCCTGGTTTAGTCCTGGTTGAGTCCTGGTTTAGACCTGGCTCAGTCCTGGTTTAGACCTGGTTTAGTCCTGGTTTTGACCTGGTTCAGTCCTGGTTCAGTCCTGGTTTAGTCCTGGTTTAGTCCCGGTTTAGTCCTAGTTTTCGTCCTGGTTCAGTCCTGGTTCAGTCCTGGTTCAGTCCTGGTTCAGTCCTGGGTTCAGTCCTGGTTCAGTCCTGGTTTAGTCCTGGTTTAGTCCTGGTTCAGTCCTGGTTCAGTCCTGGTTTCAGTCCTGGTTCAGTCCTGGTTTAGTCCTGGTTTAGTCCTGGTTTAGTCCCTGGTTCAGTCCTGGTTCAGTCCTGGTTTGTCCTGGTTCAGTCCTGGTTCAGTCCTGTTTTCAGTCCTGGGTTCAGTCCTGGTTTAGTCCTGGTTTAGTCCTGGTTTAGTCCTGGTTTAATGTCTCTTTAACAAAATAAACTTGTTCAAATACTTTATATTTTCTTCATTATTTACAGAATAAAACTGCAGTATTTGTGTTGCCAGATTGTGCAGCTAAACCTCCTCGTCCGACACCGACAGTAATATGTGACTGGACTAAATGACAGTAGTTTGTGTCTGAGGGTTTGTCTCCACTTAAATGTCCCGCAGTAAACATCAAAGCTCTTTTAAAACCCCGGGACCCGTGTTTGAAAACCTTTTACTCCCTGTTAAAACACAAGGCCCAGGCTCCAAACCAGCGCCGGCCTCCATTAAGAGCGGCCGCTTCCGTCGCCTGGAGTTCAAACACGCTTCTACGCTTCTATTAGACTGGACTCCGGCGTTTCCATAGCGACGACGATAAAAGTGTTAACGCAGCACTGTGGGACTTTTAAACTGGGGACTGGAGATGTCGTTGCTTCACCTGGAATGTTCCACAGTGAAGATTTAAACTTTTCTAACGTGTTTTTGTTTCATTTGAGTGTTTTAGTTCTCCAGTCCACAGATCTGACCCGTAACTCGGTCTGGGGGTGTCATCTGCCCGTCTCCATGGAACAGAGGTGGAAGAAGTACTCAGGTACACAGCAAAAATATAATCAAAACTGAAAGTATCACATGAAAAAATCTACTTAAGTAAAAGTATTAAAGTAACTGTTTAAAAATGTACTAAAAGAGTCAAAAGTAAAAGTATTTTGCAGGTCTTGAGGTACTATAAAACTTCAAATGTAGTAATCTAGTTTGTAAATCTAATAATTACCTAATAATCCTAATAATCCTGAACTGAACAAAGAGTATTCTAGTTTTCAGCTGTGAAAAAGTACTTCATCTGTGACATACAAAAAAGTACAGATACTACAGCGACAAAATACTCATGTAAAAGTATCAGAAGTATCATGAGAAAAAAAAGACTTAAGTAAAAGTATTAAAGTACCTGTTTAAAAATGTACTTAAATAGCAAAAAGTAAAATATTTTGCAGATTTTGAGTCTTTTAAAGCTTCAAATGTGACAATTTTGATAAAGATTTGAGCTGAAATTTGAACAGAAACGACTCAATCTTTTTTTTTGTTCAAACTACAAATGTGTTAAAAATAAACCCTCAGACTTTTCAGCAGGTCTCAAACTCTAATAAAAATACTTTTACTTTGCAGTTCAAAAATGTAGTGGAGTAGAAAGTACAGATACTGCTCTCCGATGTACTGCAGTAAAAGTAAAAAGTATCTACTGTTAAATGCACCTGAAATGTGAACTTAAGAACAGTACTTTACTACTTTTACTTCTACCGCAGAGTACTTCAGACACTTTCACCACAAAAAATACAAAATCCTTCAAATCAGAAGAGAATCGTTTACTCGAAACCCGTGAATATTAGAATCACCAACCAGAACTTCTGTTACTTAAGTAAAAGTACACATACTGGAGCAGATAAATACTCAAGTAGATGTTTTCATGTGATACTTTTACTTTTAGTTAAATAGAGTAGAAAGTACAGATACTGCTCTCAAATGTACTGAAGTAAAAGTAAAAAGTACCCACTGTAAAATACATTTAAGTAAAGCACAGATACCTAAAAGTTCTACTGAAGTACAGCACTTTAACTTTATGATGTTCCACAGCTGCAACAAGAGACAGACACGATTTAAAGCCACAATGTGGAACCTTCAGGCCGAACAGCATCATCTCCTTAAAGACGAGCAGAATCAGAATCAGAATCAGAATCAGACTTTTATTTCCAATGTCAGTGAACAAAACTCACAAACTAGGAACTTAAAACACATAAAAACACTGAATAATAATAATAATATAAAAGTAAAAAAAAAAAGATCTGCTTAAAAATAAAATAGTCTAGAGGTATATTTATACAACACATCAGAACAGCAGAGCAAACGTGACTTTTTAAGGTGAGCGGTGTTAGAAAGTGTCCAGTTTAGTGCAGATATTATAAAGCACATGCGGCAAACTCAAGGCCCGTGGGCCAAATCTGGCCCTCCACATCCTTTTATGCGGTCCTGGACAGGGTTAATTAAAAGGTCTGATGGTCTTAAAATGTCATTTTATCAGGAGATATGCAGTTACACAACCATATTTTTACATCTAAGCAAATGCAGAGGCAATATTTGAATAAGTAATAAATACAGAAACAGTTAATTAACAAGTTAAAAAAGTAGTTATATTTATTTTACAGCTTTGACGCCGCTGTTCTAAAGTGTCAATGCTACAGATATTATAAAGTGAAACAACACATAGCGCCTCCACCAGTGCAGTCGTGTATCTCACTTTTAAGCTAAACCATTTGTAGAGTTGTTAAGTTTGTGAGCGCCCCCTGTAATAACCTGCAGGTGGAGGTCCCATGTGCTTCTGCTTCACCCGCGCAGCCGCCTGTCCAAACTTAAGTGTCGATGATAAATCCTGCCTGGTTTTACGGTCACTCTGCACTGACCTCTTGACCCCGGCAGTGAGAGCGAGAGGGTGCCGCAGCTCGACACAACGCTCTTTACTGTGTCCAAGATGGCCGCCGCTCCAGCTGAATCATGGGAGCGAGCTGGCAGAGGGGTCAGAGGTCGCAGTAAATATCCAGACCCGTGTTTTGTGTTTTGGAGACGTGGTCAGGCGTTTGGGTCAAGGTTAAAAGAGTCATGACGTCATGGAGAAACACGATGGTTTATGAATGTTTGCGAAACGGTTGAGAATATTTTGATCACTCGCTTCAAACTGGAACGCACCTCGGACAGTCGAAAAAAAAAGTGAACTAAGTGAGTGTGACGTCACCCACAGCGTTCAGCTCCAAATGAAGCTCATCGAGGCTGGAGCAGGAGCCGAGCTGCATATTAGGAACTCGAGTATCATAGCAACCAAAGAGCCAATCCAGAGCGAGGCTGTGGAAGGTAACTCCCCTTCCTGTTCGCTCCACTTTAGCAGGGAGCGGGCGCTTAGCAACACTGTCAATCAAATCTGTTGCTAACGCTAACAGGAGCAACCTCTGGGAAAGAAGGCACCTGGTTTAGTCCTGGTTCAGTCCTGGTTCAGTCCTGGTTTAGTCCTGGTTTTGTCCTGGTTTTGTCCCAGTTTAGTCCTGGTTTTGTCCCAGTTTAGTCCCAGTTCAGTCCTGGTTTAGTCCTGGTTTAGTCCTGGTTTAGTCCTGGTTTAGTCCTGGTTTTGTCCTGGTTTTGTCCCAGTTTAGTCCCGGTTTAGTCCCGGTTTAGTCCCAGTTTAGTCCTGCTTTAGTCCTGGTTTAGTCCTGGTTTAGCCCTAGTTTAGTCCTGGTTTAGTCCTGGTTTAGTCCCGGTTTAGTCCCGGTTTAGTCCTGGTTTAGTCCCGGTTTAGTCCCGGTTTAGTCCCGGTTTAGTCTTGCTTTATTCCTGCTTTAGTCCTGCTTTAGTCCTGGTTTAGTCCTGGTTTAGTCCCGGTTTAGTCCTGGTTTAGCCCTAGCTTAGTCCTGGTTTAGCCCTGATTTAGTCCTGATTTAGTTGAGGTTTAGTCCTGCTTTAGTCCCAGTTCCGTCCTGGTTCAGTCCTGGTTTAGTCCCAGTTCAGTCCTGGTTCAGTCCTGTTTTAGTCCATAGTTCATATCTTGATTTCCAGACACAATAGTGAAATAAAAACCCCAGGATCATGTAGAGGGTTAATACGAACATTTAAGACCAAAATAACAAGTCTGACAGCAGCAGAGGGGCCACAGTTTTCAATAGAAAGTGAATTGGAGCCAGAGTCGATGGAGCTCGGTGGCTAGCAGGTTAGCCATGTCCATTTATATATATATGTAGATCTGTTTTGATGACATTTAAAGGCAGAAACATGGGCTGTTTTTGGTGTTAAAGGTACCTCCCTCTGTAATCAGACACATATACAAGCTAACAATGCTAACAGGAAGTCACGTTAGCATTTTTTTGACTTTTGCACTAGGGCCGCTGCAGCTGTTCGCACAAAACGGCAATATATAAACCGTTTTGTTTAGTAAGTGAGCGCTGATCTGTTCTGTTTGCCTTGTTAATGAAATCCTGAGTTGTTTCCGTGGCTCTAAAATGGCAAATCTTGAAAATAAACATTATTACGCAACGATAATAAAATGTGGCCCTAAGTCAGAGTCTTTTCTCTCCGTTATATAAGTGTGAGGAGTCCTGTGTGCTTAGGCTGATTGTTTTCAGTTGTAGCAGCTTCACGGAGATAGAGCGTCTGAAACAGAAGCCGTCACGTTTTTCCTTTGTCTAAACCTCATTCTGCTGATTTGAGGAAAGTCTGGCACAGACTCGAGTCGGTGGTGAGGTGCTGGACGGATACAGCGTTTTTCCACACGGGGGGTTGATCACAGCGGCGAGAAACGCAGCCGTCTGAGTGTTTTCTGACTCCTGAGTGAGTGGAGAGCTGAGAATGTTCTTCAGACGAGGGAGAGGAGGGAGAGGAGGGAGAGGAGGGAGAGGAAGAAGAGGAGGGAGAGGAGGGAGAGGAGGGAGAGGAGGAAGAGGAGGGAGAGGAGGGAGAGGAGGGAGAGGAGGGAGAGGAGGAAGAGGAGGAAGAGGAGGGAGAGGAGGCAGAGGAGGGAGAGGAGGGAGAGGAGGAGAGAGGAGGAGAGAGGAGGAGGAGGAGGGAGAGAGAGAGGAGAGGAGGAGGAGAGAGGAAGAGGAGGCAGGAGGAGGGAGAGGAGGGAGAGGAGGGAGAGGAGGGAGAGGAGGGGAAGAGGAGGCAGAGGAGGAAGAGGAGGGAGAGGAGGGAGAGGAGGGAGAGGAGGAAGAGGAGGGAGAGAAGGAAGAGGAGGAAGAGGAGGGAGAGGAGGAAGAGGAGGAAGAGGAGGGAGAGGAGGAAGAGGAGGGAGAGGAGGGAGAGGAGGAAGAGGAGGAAGAGGAGGAAGAGGAGGGAGAGGAGGGAGAGGAGGAGAGGAGAGAGAGGAGGAAGAGGAGGGAGAGGAGGAAGAGGAGGGAGAGGAGGGAGAGGAGGAAGAAGAGGAGGGAGGAAGAGGAGGGAGAGGAGGAAGAGGAGGGAGAGGAGGGAGAGGAAGAAGAGGAGGGAGAGGAGGGAGAGGAGGGAGAGGAGGGAGAGGAGGAAGAGGAGGAAGAGGAGGAAGAGGTTTGATCAAGAAAGAACAACTTACTTCAAAATAATATGGCTCAAGTAGAAGTAAAAAGAAGCAGAAGGATTATAGTAAAACTGCCCCCTGATGTAGTCCTGGTTTAGTCCAGGTTTAGTCCTGGTTTAGACCTGGTTTAGTCTCGGTTTAGTCCTGGTTTAGTCCTGTTTTAGTCCTGGTTTAGTCCTGGTTCAGTCCAGGTTTAGACCTGGTTTAGACCTGGTTTAGTCCTATTTTAGTCCTAGTTTAGTCCTGGTTCAGTCCTGGTTCAGTCCTGGTTTAGTCCTGGTTCAGTCCTGGTTTAGTCCTGGTTTAGTCCTGGTTTAGTCCTGGTTCAGTCCTGGTTTAGTCCTGGTTCAGTCCTGGTTTAGTCCTGGTTTAGTCCTGGTTTAGTCCTGGTTCAGTCCTGGTTCAGTCCTGGTTTAGTCCTGGTTTAGTCCTGGTTCAGTCCTGGTTCAGTCCCGGTTTAGTCCCGGTTTAGTCCTGGTTCAGTCCTGGTTTAGTCCTGGTTCAGTCCTGGTTTAATCCTGGTTTAGTCCTGGTTTAGTCCTGGTTCAGTCCTGGTTCAGTCCTGGTTCAGTCCTAGTTCAGTCCTAGTTTAGTCCTGGTTCAGTCCTGGTTTAGTCCTGGTTCAGTCCTGGTTTAGTCCTGGTTCAGTCCTGGTTCAGTCCTGGTTCAGTCCTAGTTCAGTCCTAGTTTAGTCCTGGTTTAGTCCTGGTTATTTTCTGATTTGTTGTTTTGTGATTTTTATTTCTTTCTTATCCTGTAAAATACTTTGAGTTACTTTGTTCATTTTGTTCTTTACAGATAAATTTTCTTGTCTTGATTCTTTTTGGACAAAAGGACAAAACATGAAAAACATGAAACAGACACAAAAATGTCTCTTTCTTGAAGGAGAAACACACATAACAAACAGATGATGTTTGTTTCATGAACCACAGGCTTTGGTAGAGTAACTAAAACTTTTCCTCATGTGAGAGTACTGCTACACAGTCAAGTATATTCATGAAACAGGAGTAAAAATAAGATGTATACTACTACTTTTAAAAATAAAAGTAAGAGCCTGTTTCTTCAGATTACAGATGAAAAAGTCCTCGCTCATGTTTTTATCTATATTTTCAGGAAATGCGTTCTTGTTCTTCGTCTTGTTCTTGTTCTTCTTCTTCTTGTGTTCACATGTTCTTGTTCTTCTTCTTCTTCTTCTTCTTGTTCTTCTTCTTCTTGTGTTCACATGTTCTTGTTCTTGTTCTTGTTCTTGTTCTTCTTCTTCGTCTTCTTCTTCTTCTTGTGTTCACATGTTCTTGTTCTTCTTCTTCTTCTTCTTCTTCTTGTTCTTCTTCTTCTTGTGTTCACATGTTCTTCTTGTTCTTGTTCTTGTTCTTGTTCTTCTTCTTCTTCTTCTTCTTCTTCTTGTGTTCACATGTTCTTGTTCTTCTTCTTCTTCTTCTTGTTCTTTGTTCTTCTTCTTCTTGTGTTCACATGTTCTTGTTCTTGTTCTTGTTCTTGTTTCTTGTTCTTCTTCTTCTTCTTCTTCTTCTTCTTGTGTTCACATGTTCTTGTTCTTCTTCTTGTTCTTCTTCTTTGTCTTCTTCTTCTTCTTCTTCTTCTTCTTGTGTTCACATGTTCTTGTTCTTCTTCTTCTTCTTCTTCTTCTTGTGTTCACATGCTCTTGTCAGATAAACTTCCTCCTCTAAAAATAGCACCAGCAGAAACATCGAGAGATTTTATTACAGAGTGAAAGACTGATCCTGACGAAACTGCCCAGAGGGACTGAAACCGACAGCATGAGAACAAAACCACTCGATGTGGAGTAATCCTCAAGGTGCTCCTCATGGTGGTGCTCATGGTGCTCCTCATGGTGCTCCTCATGGTG